>VXAC01003981.1:215230-317047 GCA_013399225.1 Rhipidura dahli
AAAAAAAAAAAAGGCCATATTTTATCTGTGATAAGGCCTGAAAGAAAACTATCTAGGCATTAAGGCTTGAGTTGTTGGGCAGAAGGGTGGGGTTCGTGCAGGATATTCTTTGAATTGCCCTGAGTGAAGTCAAATGTTTGCCTGCAATTTAAGAACCACTGTTCCTCTATGTTTGCAAATAGAGACCTTCGAGCCAGGGCTGTATTTTGAGTTGCAGGAGGGCGCGGAGCAGAGCAAGTCTGTGGTGTCTGGGTTACAGACATATGTAATCTGGGGCAGGTTGGAGTCAGATTGTGCCTGGGGTCTGCTCTGTTCAGTACAGACCTTTCACAGATTCCTGGACATGCTTGTGTTAGAGCCTTGCACCTTAGAGAGGACTGAACCTCACAGGAGGGGAGCAGTGAGTGTGTGCCCAGCTTGCAGACACTTTTCCCTCCCCTCTTGGCTCCTTCTGCAGATGGCAAATGCCAAGCTCAGGCTGTGCTCGGTGCCAGCTCCCGCTCTAGGCCAGCTCTTCAGCACACAGAGGCAAACCAGACGTGGAAGGGAATGTGCTTCTCCCTTCCCACTGCTGGCCTACTTGAGAAAGTCCTTCCAGCTCCTGCTGATTTCATCACTTCCCTTCCTAAGGACCCAGAAGTGCCAGGTCCCAGAGGGGAGGAGATGAAGGGAGGAGAGCCTGGAAGAGACTGCAGGATGGCTGATGCTGGCCCACAGGTGGGGACACACCTCTGAGGCTTTGGCTCCTTGCCGCAGTCTGAGTGACATCCTTGCCAAAGGAAAATTGGTGGCTCCTGCGTGACTTTCCCAGGGCATTTTGCTGTCTCCTTTTGCCAGCGGGACCCTTGCTTGGTAGAGGGGTTTCTCTAGGACTTGATTGCTCTGGGGGAGTGAGTGAGAAGAAGGGTCTGTGTGGTGGTGTTACTGGAAGGGTTGCAACTGCTCGGATCCCAAAGAGGGGAGTGTCTGAGGCTGGGGTGGGGAAACCCTCCCATGCTGAGGGCAGAATTGCTCTTTCAGATCCCATTGCCAGCCTGGACGTTTGCGTGAACCTTGTTGTGAGCCAGCAGCGGTGTGGAAAAGAAATCATGTGGCTGCATACTGAAGGAAATGAGCCAGGGTGATGCTGGTCTGGGGACAGCTTCCAGTCCCTGCTTAACTCATGGGCTTTGGATTCATGGCATATTTCTTTAGCACTGAAGAATCAAAATATTTCCAAGACATTGTTTGATATTGGATAGACTTCTTGAATTTTATTTGGATCTTGGTGGCCTGTCAGTTTATGAGGCTTAGGCTGTTGGGTTTTCCCTTCTATGGTAGCAGGCAATAGGCCTTTGTTCTTCATGTCCTTTGGCAGAAAGTCCTTCACGGCATCCCTGATGTCCACATGGGTGGATGATGTGCCCACATTCCATGGCAGCGTGCAGGATTTCAGTATTTTCCCAATACAGATTTGTTAATTACACCATTTATAGGTCCAGGACTGGAGTTGTGACTCCTAGATCGTGCCTGATAGAGTTGTCATTCATTATTATTATTTTAATTACAAAGCATCCCACCTGACCAAGGCTTTGGAGTCCTGCTCAGGCAGTTACTGTGCAGAACTTGGCCAGTGGTGAGCAGATGCTGGGCCATGGAGGAATGCCCACTGCTCCGGGTGGGATTCTGAGAAGCAAACATTGCTTGAACTGTCCAGTGCAAGGGTCAGTCCTGGATGGCTGGATGCAGGGCAGGATCTCCTCCTATCCTTTTCCTGGTGAAATCTGATGAAAGAAAATAGTGACATTCCAGTTCTTGCAGCTGGTTTGAATCTCTATAAATGCACTTTAATTGTTCCCCCCCCCCCTTGCAAGTATGGCATTTCCTCAAATGATAAAATTTGAAAGCAGATTTCATTCAACAAAATGTCTCTGTACGATAAGTTTTTAAGAATGGTGAGGAACTCAATTTAAAACACTTTAATTCAATCAGCAGCCTGTAGGAACTAATCTACAGTGGCCCAAAGGCCAGCTAAAATTAGTCATGACTTTATGGTTTTGGAAAAAAACTCTTTAGAGGTGGCTCTGCTGTTAGAAAGAACAGGGGTTTTGAGCACGACTGTTGGTAGGGTTAAATTCAAATATGCAAGTGCAGTAGTTTAAGGAATAAATTCCAGAAGCTGTTCAAGGCTCAGCTGCATTACAGAGCAGCGATCAGGTTGGGTTAGGCAGAACTGCTGTAGACTGAAACATCTGGAATAATATCATGTTTCCCCAAAGTGGAATTTTCTTTAAGAGCAGCAGCAATTGCTGATATTTGAGAGGGTGGAGCCAGCAGCAACTTACAAATGGCTGGAAAATGAATTAAGAATCTATAGAGTGAAATATTGAGACTTTGTCAGGAATCATGATTTTGATTATGATCTCTTGTTTAAAGCATCAGCTAATTCTGAGAACTGGGGCTTTCCAGGCTGCAGGGATTGGTTGGACAGTTTATGCAGCAGCCAGAACTCGGCTCCTTGGCACTTGGCTTTTTAGTCTTTTGATGAATTCCAGTGAAACAAGTTGTGGCAAACTGATTTGGAGCTTTGGAGCCAGAAAATGCATGAAAAATCTTGTACGAAAAGAGAGATTGTTTCGTAAAGAATTTGAATGTAGTTCAGGTAAAATATGCTTAATTTGAAACTATAAATGCTATTTTGATTTTTTGAAGAAAGATAAAAGTTTCCTCAATTCTTGCATTATGAGTGTATTTTACACTTGAGGGATACTATAAAAGACTTGGAAGTCTTAGTTGCATTTAAAATAATTTTATTAAAAAATTTGCTTTGACTACAGAGACATTTTGTATAATTGTAACTTCATCTGTTAATTTTGAAGGAAATATTTCTGGAGAAGGAAAACATTCTCATGCAAATAACAGTTGTACAGAACAAGGAACAGAAAGGTGCTTAATCACAAATGAGCTCGCCCATTTTAATTTACCTTGGACGATAAAACCAAATAATGTCATTTGGGAAAAAAACCCATAATCAGATATTTACAATATCCATTTTTTCCATGTTGTGGATTATTCAGCACAACAGTTAATGGTGTTTTACATCAAGCTTACAATACATTAAGAACGTCTGCTGCTGTACACACCCCAAAACCAGCCTGAATCCACATTTTAAAAACAACTCAGATGAAGGGTTTTTTAAACAATTTCACTGAACAATGAAATTCAACTGAGTAACTTAAGCTGAATTTCTTAAATCTGAGTCAGTAAAGAGCTCCCAAAATGTCACACACAATGGATTATAACAAAGGAGCAGAACTTCCTCAAATCTTTGCACAGTGTTTGTTACTGCAACTCAAAGTGCTACACTGAGATTAGAATTACTTTACTCCAAGTCCCAGCCTAAATTTAGCTCCAGGATTCACATACTGCACTCGCTTCATTGGAAGAGTTTGGTTCTCTTGTAGCATATTTGAGCTAGTTTTGCATCTCCTTGGGGAATAAATTACAGCCTGAATGAGAACATTCACACGTATTTATGGCATTAATGCTCTGTGCAGTCGGAGGGGCTGCGTGCAGTCAGCCTTTAAATCTATGCTACCTCTAGCCCCCTTCTAGAGCTTCATTTAATTTCTGTATCACTGGCCATCGAGTGCAGTGAGAAACAATGAAACTTTTTTTTTTCTGACATTGTTTCTTTGCAAACGTCTTTGCAATAAGTTTCTCGCTTTAGAATTTCCTTGAGAGTGAACTCTTTCCCTCCCTGGCCCAGCCCCATGTGAGTAACTGCACTTGTATAGCGAGTTGTTTCACATGCCCCAAATAAAAATGTAATAAATCCAGAGTAAGGAAAATGCTTATGAGCCAGTTTAAGGTGTTATGTAATACTAGTAACATAAAGTTTTGGATGTCTTTATACCTTTAAGGTATTATTGCCTTCAAAAAGTACACAAACTGCAGTTTAATTTCAAAACATTTGATAGTAGTTTAGTCTTAAAATACATAAATTTGGCTTGTAGATGTGGCTACATCACAGAATGAATTTACAGCTCTCCAAAGAAACAGCAGGTGTGCCCAGTGCTAAATAAAACATCTCCTGTAAGCCAGCAGAGATCTCCTGATCTGCACCAGCCCAGGATTTGTCCCATGCTCTAATTTTGGTGACGGGTAATGTTTTCAGACAAACAGTCACGAGCACACTATCATTTTATAGCACTATGCTCACAACTGTTGGGGAATTCTTATACTTCCAAACCTTTTATAACTTTGAAGTGTGTTTTCCAAACAGAAATATTTTATAACTGGTCGGCTATCAGTGTTACATTAATGCCAAATTATGGTCCGTTGTTTGCTGGCAGCAAGCAGGGTTTCAGTGCTTAAAAATACATATAAAGAGGCTGTTGCAAAGCACAGGATGAGCTGTGCTGTAGGGTGGTGTGGATGGGATTATTACCTCTGAAGCCCTGATATGGTGGGCTGCTAACATAAGGGTTTCTTTAAAACCTGTGGTCAGGATGTTGTGCTACCTGTGCCTCTCTTGCCTGTGGCCTGTGCAGTGCACAGGAGGTGAACGGAATCAGTCACCAGACTGAGCCCTTCCTCTCTTGTCTCCTCTCCTGCTTGAAGAAATTCACACCCAGAAGGAAACTCTGTAGTCCAGGTGAAAGAAATGTTGTACATCCCAATACAGCCTCCAGAAATAGTCTCCCACCTGAATGATTTCCACAGCAACTAAAGATATTACTTTCAATGAAATTTGCTACAACTTCGCTATTCCAGGCATGGCTCTGAACATAAGCAGCGCTGCTGAGCTCTTACCTGACAACCAGAAGCCTCTTGTGCATTAATAGTATTTTTAAAGGGATGGAATTTCCCCTTTTGCCAAGCACTGCCTGTGTCCCATGCAGTACTGAATGGCAGTCGTGAGCTGGGATGCTGGTAGAGCATTAACTGATGGCATCTCATTCTCCCTGAAATATCTCATTAGAAGGATCTGGCAAAATGATTCCTAATTCACCCAATATGGAATTCACTTCATCAGTCTGAACAGTGGGTGCTTGGTCTGGACTTCCTCTCAAGGCAGAGGAAAGGGGAAGATGGCTCCAGGGTCAGGGTGCCTCACTGGGCAAGTTAATACTTGGGGATGGGAGACAGCTCTTACCCCACTAACCAGGAAGTTTGTACCATCAGCTTCGAGTCACAGATGTGAAGGCTCCCCAGCAACTGATGCAAATGGGAAGGTTTCTAACCACATATTCAGTTAACTCTTAGATTTGCTTGATGGCTTTGGTATGAGAGGTCTCAAACTTGTGGATGAGAAGCTGCTCCTGTCACTGGTCACTGGTGGTTGGGCACTGAACACCTGCAGGCACCAACACCAGGGTGTGCCTGCAGCATCCAGCTGTTCTGAATGTTGATGTGACTTTCTTTCAATCTCTATGGCAAGTGAATTGGGTTTCTCTAACCTATTCTTATGGCTCTAACCTATTAGCAATTTTAAGGACACCTAGCTCAGCCTCGTGTTGCCAGATCCTGTCCAGTTTAATTAATGACATTCAGAAAATGAGGGCTGTTGTCCTGTGACTTACTGCTGTGAGGAGCTTCTAGATATATAGAGCTGGACCCCAAAACCAGTGGGCATTCCCCACAGTAACCAGTCATTATGAACCTGTACCTGGCAATCTGCTCCCTTTGGAAAAAAGTTTCAGAATTACCCATAAGAAGTTATGCTGAAATGAGAGGAAAATGTCATGTAAATTCTCCCATACCTGCAGCACTGAGGCTGGGATCCCTAGTAATGTAAACTTCATTTTCTGTGCAAAATATTACTGCATTTTGTAGGGGAAAAAAAAAAAGGTTAAACTTGCAACAAAAGACCAACATCTTAAGCAGAGAGCAATATAGTTTAAAAGCTCAAGGTCACTGTATTAGTGTTTCAAGAAGAGTGAGGGCACCTGGGCTCAGCCAGCCATCTCTGGGAACTGTGGGGTTTTTTCTCTTCTCTGTTGTGCCCCAGTATCCAAAACAGACACTTTTCATGAATGCACTGGCAAGGAACAGCATGTGATGTGATTAGTGATGAGGCGAAGCCAAAACACTTATCAATTATTGTATCTGTTTACTTCCTCAGAGAAGGCTCCCTTCAGAGGCACGTGCCTCCTTGCTTGTAACCAAACCCTCTGTGCTCTCCCTCGCTTGTTGAAAATTGATTTGCACATGCTTTGCTCCAGTGGAAGTCTCTTGGCTTGTCCCTGTGAAATGTCACTGCTGGTGGGTGTAGCTGGGCGTGGGTGTTCCCTGCCCTTGGGATGCTGGCACTGCTCACGGGTCACACGCCTGCCTCGAGGAGTGGCTCTGTCCGGTCCATCCAGGCTCCTCGAGCACCACAAAAGGGGCAGTTGTGTCTTTAAAAAGAAAGAAGTGGAGCTTTCAGGTCCCAGCCTTCTCTACTTGCTCCTCCCCAGGGAATGGACACAATTTGACCTTCCTAAATGATAATGAAATAGGAATAAACCTTTGCTGGAAAGGTGGGAAAGCGCAATGAAAAAATCGCCAGGATCATGTAAACTGTGGCTAATGAAATGTGGATTTACGTGACCACCCATGGCTGATGCACATTTTATGCCTGACTTCTTCCACGTGACGAGTCCACTGCTAGCGGGGGCAACAGTTTTAATTACGTGCTCCATATTTTTTTTAGGATTTTGTACATTGCTTAGACATAAGGGAACTAATCCACAAAGTGTGCAAATTAAGTGAATCTAAGTTCTTACCTGAGGCACTGTCCAGGCAAAGTAAAGACTGAGCCCAATGCTTTTTAAAAGCTTGTAAATGTCAATAATTAGCTCCTGTTTTAATGCTAAAACATTCTGACCATATGTATAGTATTGTAATGCTCATAATCAGTATTGGTGTAACCATGGGGAGAAAAAGTCCTAAGTTGTAATTTTTAATAAAGTCAGAAACTGGACTTTGTGTGAATTCTTAGGAGTGTATGAGCCCGGGAGTATTCCTATATTTTTTCCACGTATTTGACCTCAACTGGTAAATGGAGAGCACCAGAACACCTGATATATCTACTTAAAGCTCCAGGTCAGTAGCATGCTTAAGCACATGCTTAACTTAAAGCATGCAATTAATCACATCCTTGGTCCATGGAGTAATTAAACTTGTGCTTATGTACTTTGTACAGCACAGTACCAGCCTGCAGGCATTCTCTGAATACTAGTGTGCCTGAGAAAGTGGTGAATCAGAAAGTGATTTTTGGCTGGAGTTCGAAAATGAGCTTGAAAGAGTGAGTTAGGCACCCAGGACTCATTAGATTTGAATAGCTACAGAAAAGCTGGTCTTGTCAGCAGAGCTGAGTAAGTAGCAAGGTGTGGCCATTTACTTTAGGGTAATGCCTCAATTTTGTTTAAACTGAAATGATTTTAAAAACCATTTTGTTCAGTAATTCCTTGCTGCTCTCCTATAACTCTTAGCTTCCCTCAGTGCTGGGCAGACCAGACCTTTCCAGCAGAGTCCAGGCCAGGCAGCCCCTTGCTGGCAGCTTCTCTCTTAACTCACTGGTGAGGGTTTAGGTGGGTTCAGCACTGGGAGCAGAACTGGCAGGTGGAGGCCAGTGGCACGGCTGCTTTTCCTGTCAGTGCTCAGTCTGGGCAGGGTGCTGTGGGAACACAATGGAGCCAGCAGGTCACTGCTGGTGATCATCTGTACACCCCCAGCCCGCTCCAGCACTGCTGGGGCCAGTGCCTTGGGTTACAGCTGCACTACTGAACCCTGCAGCTGATGGTACTGAGTGTGGTCCTGGGCAGAACTGTGGCCTGGGACTCCTCCAGCCAGTCATGGACGTTGTCTGAAACTCAGCATGAGCAATGGACTGTTACCAAGAGGCTGTTTGGATGTGTCCTCTTTCCCCCCTTCTTTTGGAGACTTTAACAGGACAGCAGTGGCCAGACTGGGCTGGTTAGCCATGCCCTGGTTAATTTACCAGGAGTCATGGAGCCTCTTCCAACCACAGCTCCTCCCCTGGCATTTTTCTCCTACTGTTCCACTGTTCTCTCCCTTCCTGTCCCTTTCCTTGTGCCAGCCAGTTTGGTGTGTCAGTCACTGCACTGGCGAGCGCCCTTCTGAGCTGCTCTGGGTGTGCTTTGCCCACGCACGGGCGATTTGACCAGGCACCAGTGCCATCCTCTTCACCAGCCTGAGCCAGGTCATGCTCTCCTGCCACTCAAGATGAGTGTAATGTGGCAGCCTCTAGTAGGCTTGCTGATGACTAATTGCTTTATTTCATATACTTAAAGTCAGCTGCTTTAATTTGCTTCTTCTCCAAGGCTCTGTGTATAAATGCTAGTGAGGTCACCATGCTGAGGCAAACCAGGGCAGCATCAAAAGTTCCTCTTTGAAATACTGGCTCCTGGGTATCTGAATGGTGGGAGGCTCGTTTGCAAAGCAGCCTCTATGGAAAGTCTGTGTAATGTGTTTGAGTTTCCAACGTTGCCATTTTCAAAGGGACCCAGTCAAGATGAACAGGGCCTAAATGTACCATCTCCTAAAAATAACTCTGCCTTCCCAGCTCCTCTGCTGATGTTGGGGGTGGGAGAAAAAAAAGCAATGCTCCAAAATGAGGATTGTAAAGAGAAAGGAGATATCAAACACACATGGTCAAACTCACCTCTTGTCACCCTGGAGGATGGGTGCTCTTGGGTTAAGGCTCAAGTGTTCCTCCACTTTTGGGGCCCAGGCAGTTCCCCCCAGGCACTGGCTCTCTCAGACAGGGGCTCAGCTGGGCAGCTCTGCTGGATACAGTGACAATGGGGACATGGTCTGTTCCTTGTCAAAGTGAGACACTTCCTGAATTCTTCTAATGTGTGTAGTTTTATTTTTTTGTGGGTGAGAGATGGGCAGGACTGGCCAGGATGCACAGGTTCTCACTGTGCATTCCTTTTGTACAGGTAATATTTTCTTGGGGACTGCTCATGTAATTTTCAAGATGGAGATCAGCCTGGTCTTGGTTTTGAGAGAAAAATCAGAGCCATGCCTTGTTTCAGAAAGCAGACCCAACATGTAATGGTTTCTGGAAGCTTTGCCAGCGTTTCTCCAAAGCAGCTCATTAACTTCAGGGCCATGCTGATATCAGCTGCTCTCTTGGTGTCGTGTCCACTGGCTCACGCACCTGGAGTCAGCTCCAGCTTTGGGAGGTGTACAGGCTCAGAATCCTCAGAGCCCTGGTGCATCTTCAGCTGCTCTGAAGGTGGCCCTTCATCTTTTCCAAGCTGTGTAGAGCCAGCACTGCTGCCATCTAAACCCAGAGGCTGAAGCTCTTGTCCGGGCACAGCAGGATCGGCAGCTGCTGTTTAAAAGGCTCAGAATCTCTCCTGTGAGTGGGTGTTACTCACTTGGTAATACCAGTCCATTCCAGCTGAGGATCTGTCCCTTTGTTTTGTGTATGGGACAATTTGTTTTCAATTTTTGTTTCTGAAAGGAAACTGTCAAGACAAAATTCACACTTAAAAAAATTAAGGGAAACAGCCCTTTGTCCGTTTCTAACAATCCCCTTCGATGACTAAAGCTGGACGAATTCTAGAAACTGCAATAATTTTCTACCTTCATTTTGGTTTTGTTCTGCTCTTGCATTTTCTGAGTTTCAACATCTGAGATACAACACAACAAAAAAAATTTGAATTAACATCAGTGTGACCTAGAGATGTGTGCTTTGATCATCATAATCTGATTGTGCTTTATCTAGCAGTGGGACCGGGGCAGCAGGGAGCCTAGAGCAGCTTGGGCAGTATTGACTCCTCTTGTTGTGCACAGCCTCGTGCTGGCTTTGCAATCCAAGAGGGAAGATGCAAAGCCTCTGTGAAGGGTGTTGCTCTTCAGCACATATCCATCCTCACTCAATTCTGCCAATGACCCAATGCCAGTGAAATAAAACTGGGGGTGAGACAGCCTGCCCAGGCTGCAACAACTCCAGTTACCTGCTTTTCTGTGCCCTGGGTCTGCTCTGCCTGCCCGTGGTGGGGTCCTGGCTGCCGGGGAGGTTGTGCTCTCCCTGGGGTAGGGGCTCATCAGATTCTCTTCCATGATGGTACAGCAGCCAGTGCTGCAGGGACCTGGTCCTGCCTGGGGCTCCCCTCAACTACAAAGAGTTGTTTACTGTCAATTCAAGAAAAAAAGAAACAACAAACCAACTTTTGAAAACAATAACAATATGCATCTCATTTTCATTTGAGTCCTAAAAACTACTTGATGCTCATTACAAAAGAATTGATTCCTTAAATGAATGAAGCAACCAGGAGTGCTGCTTTCAGTGTGGAACTGCTGATGCTCTGACTCATGCTCTGCTTCTCGTGGGCTCTGGCTTTTATGCTTCATTTAGGACACCAACGTCATTAGCATTTAGAGGGCTGCTCCTTTTTTTTTAATTATTATTACACTGCCGTTGTAACTTTCTCAAAGATGCAAATAATATTTAGATCCGAATCATGGCTCATGTTTTATTACCAAATCAGGGCATAGGGTTTGCTTTCAGTTGACTTACAAGCCTCAGAAGAAACTGTAAATGAAAATAAGGTGTGGCTCTGTGCAGTTCTGAGAGGGTCTCTGAGGGTTTTGGATGCCAGGTTGTCTGTTACTGTGGAGTGTCATCCCGTGTGGGATGGGTGAGGATATCTGTCCTGTGTTGCAGTGCTGGGACCTTTGTGGCTCCCCAGGCGTCCCTGGTCACACCAGCTGTGTGCATGTCCCTGGAGATGGCTCGTGTGAATGGCAGCACCTGCAAACGGGATGCTGGGCAAAGGGCTCCCTGCTCAGGGACCCAGTGTGATGCTGGTACTACAAGAGGAAAGAGAAGAAGGAAAGCCCTGAGAGCGCTTAGGGGTTCTCTGCTTTGACACAAACTCTCTTGGAAGTCCTTCAGTCTGTCTCAAGGGCGACAGCTTGCAGGGACACTTGCGAGCTCATTATGGGATGGGGCCCACCCCAGGTCTCTACAGGCAGAATTCATGGGGAAACAACAGAGCAGAATTGTGGGGATCTGACAGTAGTTTCTATCGAGTCCACTGCCATCAAAATACTGCTCAGTTAAAAGGAAGGTATTACTCTTTGCCCTAAGAACATGCAGGGGTGGGCTGGGATTTCCAGGAGGACTTGTGAATGAGGGATGAAAATTCCCAGCCAAATACTTAGCACCTTTCAGTTGGAAATGTGTAGATCTTTTTCAGATATTACTTTAGCTGAAAGTTGTTAAGCAATCAGAAGTAATTCTCTAAAATGCTGCTTTTATTAATAAATTAAAGGGGTCTGCTGCTGCAGATGGGTGTGAGCTCTCCTGCCGGGACCTGGGTGCTGTGAGTGCCCCGGAGAGCTCCAGGTGCCCCTGGCTGGGATTGCAGGTTATGACCCAGTGTGGGATGTGTGGGGCCGGTCAGCTCTGGGGTCTCCACTTCCCCTGGCCAAAGCACCACTGCTCACCTGGGTGCTGAAACAATGAGCACTCGCAGGACAAGGTGCTCCTGCCTTTTGCCCCCGTGTCCGGGGTGTTCCAGCGCTGCCTGCAGCGAGCTGTGCCAGCTCCGTTTGGTGGCATTCTTGCGAGTGACAGACGAGCCATCTGGTGTTACTGTGAAACTCAGCAGGGCGTTCAGGAGGAGCCCGCAGGGATGGCAGAGCAGTTGCACACCTTCCCCTGCCGTGTGGGCTGGGGCATTGCCGGGCACATCGGCAGAGCCGCGTGTGCCGTGCTGCAGAACGGACCCTGTCACACCCCCTGCCCGCCTGGGGACCGACTGAGCGGCAGCAAGAAAAATGAGGGACTTTCAGGGGCAGCTGTGTTTTACTAACCCAGTCATAATGCCCCTAAAAATCCTTATTGTTCTTGCAATAGTCAACTGTGGCATGGGGAGGCCCGGAAGGAGTGCTCGAGGGCAGGCGGCCCTCGGGAAGGGGGACCGGCAGGTCGGAGCAGGGTGGCAGCCTGGGGACAGCGTTTCTGTTGTGTTGTGAGCTGTGGTGTGGAGCGTGCGCTTCTTACGATGCTCGGGGCATGAGAACGGGAGCACAAAGACGGGGAAACTAAACAAGCTGAGTGCTTTCCCTCCCTGTTGTGTCCGTCTGACGTTTCCCCCCAGCAGGGATAACTGCAGCCGGAGAGATGCACCCCAAGCCCACAGAAAGAGCCCTTACCCAAAGCATTCCTCCCCGCCCAATTCTGCTTTACTCCTCTTTAGCAAACTCATTGCAGGTCTCTGCTCATCCACAGCATCGTTCTCTGAGCTTTATCCCTGCTCTCGTATCTCAGATCAGACTAATTGCATACAAAGAAGCAATTTGTTAAACAGAACCGTAATATTCAATTATTTGCAATCTTTATGCATTCTCATTCTTTATCTGTATTTCTGAGAGCTTCTATATGCTGAGTAAAAGTTTTTATTTTCATTGAACTCTGCAGCAATGTTCAAAGCTTTTATCCTTTGATAACTCTAGGGGTATGGATAGATAAATTAATGGTTCCCTGGCCCCACAGCAGCAACAGTCCTTTCACATTGTCTGTGTGGATTACTTATTCATTACCTTTCTGAAAAGGCTTTGTTTATGTCTTTTAGCTTTTTTTATCAACTAATTGATATGATTATCAATTATTTCTGCTTTATATGCCTATGCCAATAGATTAGGAGTGCATGCGTTGGTTTTTTTTTTTTTTTTAATTGGGTTTTATGGATCTGGAGCAAGATTTACTCATTTGTTATTTGTCATTCTCAGGAGCATTTCAACTGCTTTTCTTAAAGCTGAATTCTTTGTAAAGGAGAAGTGACTAGAAACCCTGAGCTGAGTCCCAGGTCTGGCTTAACTTTGTAAGGCACATTGAGGCTGCTCCACTTAAGGTATGGTATGAACCAGGAGCTGATCCCATGGCTGTGGAATGAGTGTTCACATGGAGTCATCCTGCCGTAGCTACTGCAGCTGCTGTGTAAGCAAGTCCTACGAGACAGTCCTTGTCCCAGTGACTGTGACAGATAAGGCAGACAATGCTCACGAGGAAGGCACCTCTGTCTGTGAAGGAGGGATACTGCCCAACCTGCTGGGAACAAAGAAACCTGTGCTGCTCAAGGCTCCACAGAATTGTCCAGGAGTGTCATTCGTGCCAGCTGATTCCAGGAGTGTGACACTTATGGAACTGTTTGTGTCAGGACTTCCTGCTTTGACACCTTTGATTTCTGAGACTGCCTCATCGTGGGAAACCCCAGATCCACTGCTCCTCGCCACAAGGATTTCTGTGTCCAGCAGCTCTCATGTCTTCACTGGATACTGAAACGAGGTGAAAGTGCTTGAGTGTTTCCTTGGCAAGATGGGTGGATGGAATTAGTTTAATCTGTTTTGATTCTGACACCTACAAGTCAACTGACCCAATCACCTCTTCTGCTAACAGGCTGCAAAGCAACACTCTACTACTGTGGAATATTCTTTGTGATGAAAACAGGAGGATCAGTAATGGGGGTTTGTAGCTTTTTTGGATGAGTTGCTCTTACAATTTTTATCTTTAGTATCACCACTTTAAATAAGAATATTTATATGTTAAAATAAACACTTTTTTTTTGCCCTGAAATACTGGAATATGCCTCCCCTGCCTCTTCTTACCTCAGCTTTGCCACTGTGAAGTGAACTATGGATTTTAAGGTCAGAAGGACAAGTCAAAACTTCTAACAGAGGATGTGCACAGAGCAACTTCTGCAGTTCATCCTGCAGCCCAGGCCCTGATGAATGGATCTTTTTCTTATATGCTGTGGGAACTCTGCCTATAAAAATGTCTGAGAAGCTGTTCCAGGGCTTTATAACCTTATGTATTGTTCCTTGTGCCAAGCTGCAAGTTGCCTGCTTATCCTGGCCTCATGGACAAAGTGGACAAAGCCCTTCATGTGTGTGACTGCACGTGGGAATAGGAGAGCACTGTGGTTTGGTGCTGTTGTTGTCAGATCTGTTCCCAAAGCAGCTCCCCCAGTTGCCACACTGCCTGTCAGAGAGAAGGGTTGGTGCAGCAGAGGTCTGTAGGGTCACTGTAGGATGCAGGTGCAGGCCAGGGGCTCACATGCAGGAGCCCTTGTGCACATCCTGCAGTGGGATCCAGCCCTGCTGGTCCCTCTTTAATGCTTGAGGACACTGTCAGCAGCCCAAGTCCATTTCTCAGTGCCCACACCAAGCTACTCTTCAAGAACAAATCTGACTAAATTGAGTTTTCTTTCTTTTTAAAGTTCAGTGTCACTTAGCACCTCCAATATAGCCTGAAATACCTAAAATAAAGGTGTTTTGAAAAGTACATGCAGGCAATTATTGCTTTTTTTCAAACTCAGTCTCAGGTGATACCATCACCTTCTACTGCTGTTATACACTGCCCCAGACTTCCTTCAAGTTGCCATCCCTGGTCTGTGCTAAGCACCATGAACAAGAAAATAGATCCTGCTAAATAAAACACCCTGGTCCTCACATGCACACAGTTTTTTCTCTGAAAAACAGGTAACAACAGATGAACTAAGCCTGAGCCACCACTGATGCTGCTTTGCCCATCCTTGGAAGGTGCAGAGTGTCTGGATTGGTGACAGTGTTACCACTGCCCACAAAGAACTGACCCAAGGCAGCACAGAGCAAGGGGTGCAGGGTGAGATCCCAACAGGGCAAAGGTGAAAAAAAAAAAAGGAATTTCTCTTCAAGTACAAGTAATTCTGTTAATGCCTGCAAGGAGTCTCTCACTGCAGGGGAAGCCTGCTGAAATGCCCTGCACTGTTATCAGCTGCTTTCAGTGCACAGCTCCTGTCCAGAACAGTTTATATGGTACATTCAGTCAAAGAGAAACTGTATGTCAATGCACGTGGAATAAAATCAGAGCAGGAAATACATTTTGCAGGCAAATTTACTGATTTCTTTTACTGAAGCTCTGTGGTATTTTGCTGTAGTTTCTGATGAATAAATAGCTGCTTCACAGAGGAAATACAGTTCTTTAGGCAAAATTTTGTCATAGTTTAAAAATTTAATTTTCAGCAAAACTGAATAAATCCAAGCTTTCAAGGAACCTTTAGCTTTAGCAGCTGGTTATTGGGGTTTGTCTTTTAATTGGACCAGAATTGGCCATGTTTCATGAAGAGAACATTTGCTGGAGCTGGTGGGAAAGAAACTACAACTTCTCCAATGGGATGGCTGGGGCAACCTTCACACGAGCTGGACCCTGTTCTGGTGCCCAGTTGGTATTGCCTGGGGTTCAAAGGTTGATACTTGGTACTTTGTAAAGAGAAAAACCCAAACAACCCCCAGCAAAGTGAGCTGACATCCCTGGGTCTTAAGTTCAGCACGCCAATTCATCAGCTGATCTAGAACAGCATGACTCTGCCTTTCTCTGCAACATCAAGTATGAAAACTTTATGTCACTGGAGCAGGATTTGTCTTCTTAACCTGGAAGCCCAGTAGACAGAAAGTCCTTTTGTTACTGAGGTTGATGCTGCTTTATATGCAGCTTAAAAAAAACAAACAACAAACCTATGTGCTGTTTCCTGAATACTGAGGATACAAGAAAAACAACTGTGGTATCCCAGGTAAATAATGGTGTTGAGTGTAGTGATTTAAATCCCACAGTGTAATTGTCACAAGTCCTCTTGGCTATTTGTCCTGTTGTCATGGGCTCATGACCTGGCTCAGTGTGACAACACTGAAGGGGTCCCTGATGATTAGTGTACCTGCAAAACTCTTTGTGGTTTGAAGATGATATTCCCGTAAACTTCACTTTTTCTTTCTGTCTGTAGACTCAGTGGTTCTTTAAGCTCAGTAGCAATATCCTCATAGAAAGAGAATGCAGAGAAATTCAGAGTTGTAGCAACCCAATTTGTAAATTAGGGTTCCAGTAAGCCCATGGAGCTGGGCAAGATGCCTTTAGTCTGCACTTAAGGGAAGGCAGTAAAGTTTCCTCTGCACACCCCCAGACTCCTCAGGCTGCTCATCTGCCTCATGAGAGAAGCTGAGCAGCACAAGGACTCACTGCTGTGCTTCTGAATCTGTGGAGGAGCAATTTGTTTTCTCCTTAAACTTCCTGTGACTTTAGCTCAGTGTTTTTAAAGGAAAAATTAAAGACTGGTTTCTACAGCCTACCCTTTACAAATACACTCCCAGTTCATCCACTTCTGATGAGTCATTCACTTCTCCAACAGCAGACTGACATCCTGATCACTGCCAGCATATACAAGAGGCATTTTCAGTCATTACATAATCAAGTGGAACAGGGGAGGACTGAGGATCCAGTAGGACCCAGTGACATTTCCAGTGTGCCACTGCACAGGACAGGTCTTGCCCACCCGTTGGTACCACACTCAGACCACGTCCCCATTGCAGGATATTCTGGTATTTACATCAGATGTCATGGATCTTATGCTCTGTGTAGTACCAAGTTTTTTTGCTCCGTGACAGGTGAGAAGCAAATCTATGGATCCCAGTGTGTGGAGTTCCAAGTAGTTACAGCTTGCACTTAATTGGGGGAAAGGAAGCCAAAGGAAATCATGTGCATTGGAATCAAATACCATTTTTAGGAGTGTGTATTTCAACAGTGTTTAAAATAGCCAGGGACCAAGGCACACTCATGATTAATGGTCTCTGTGAGCTGAGGACATGTCCTACAGCCTCAGGCCCTCCTGAGAGACACCCATGAGGAGCAGGAACTGCTTGGTTAGGCTTTATCTTCCTTTGTGGTGTGGATCAGCTTTATCATGTGGCTTGAATTATTTCTCCTGTTTCTGAAGCCTGTGTGTAAGCAGCTCCAGCCCAGCCTGAAGCAGAGGCACATCCCTGCATCCCATGGGGCTGGCGGTCCGAAGGCGTTCCCTGAGCTCTGCCTGGCACACTGAGCTGGTGCTACACTTGGAACGAGACCAACCAAATGATTATTTTAAAGTCACTCATTTTTTCTGACTCTCTTCTCATTCACATGTTGTGACTTTGCTACTTCCTGAACCCCTGCATGTCCCTCTGGCCAGTTGCAGCTAAACCATTGAGCAGTGACTTGCCCAGCAGGTACAGGCAATTTCATAATGGACAAACATGTGGGACACATGAAGCTGAGCTTGGAGGCCCTGACTGTACCCTGTCCCTGTCACAGGACACAGCTGGGTACCTCAGGACTGCTCAGCCCCATTCAGTGAGGCTCCCTGGCCAGTCTCAGCAGGATATAGCAGCAGGGCTGGCACTTTCCAGCTCTCTGATTATTTAATGCCAAACAAAAACTCCCTCACAGCTCCAGGAGGAGCTGTGAGTGGCTCTGAGATGCTGGGGAGGGCTGAAACCCACACAGGAGGTAAGCTGGGGGCTGCTCCACGCTCCACCCTCACTCCCTGTGTGGCAAAAAGCACAGGCTTAACCTCTGTGTGCCTCCCACCCCAGCTGAACCAGAGATAGGAAACTCTTCCCATCTCAGTGGGTTTCTGCAGCACTTAATTGATTTGTGCTGCTAAACAGCCCCGCAGTAAATGAGTACAAGGTGTTAAAGAAGGATGCATTAGTGGGAAAGATCCAGCTGAAACAAAGCTTAGATAGGAAACATGTGTGTGCTGCGAGAGAGCACCCTCACCCCATTCCCAGCACCCAGCCCTGCATGGGTGATTAATGCTTTACAGAAACCCTGGCTTGTTTTCAGGCCTCTGCCTTGTCCTGGAGCATCCCTGCAGCCCAAGTGTCCACTGGGCATTGCTGCTTCAGAGCCCAACCAAGCAGCCAAGTGGCACCAAGGAATGCAGCCGCCCTGTTCCAGCAGCGTGCAGACACCACTGCTTTGCCCATTAAGGGTGTCTTTTCCTGCCCAGAGACAACAAAACAAGGCACTGCTGTAAGAAAATTCGAAAAAGACACAAGTGAGAGGCTTCTGGGAATTCCTCAGAATTTTTTACCAGCTGCAGAGGAGGATGAAAACTGACGGCTACAAAAATATTATAGTTTATGCCGTTAAACAAATCGTCATTGTCAACAGGTAGCTGAATTATGTCCAACTCTGCTGGCAGAGGCAGAACTGATTTTGTTCCCAATGCTATTGTATAGTTAACAGCTGGCAGCACACTGGCAGTGAAGGCTGTGCTGGGCTGATAAATAACCCATCCAGCCTCGCAGCAGAAGCATCTCATGGAGCAACTGCAGCTCTGGCTGGAATGTGTGGAGCAAACGCTTGTTAACAATCTATGCACAGGGGGAGAACTGCCTGATGAAAAGGTACTAGAAGAATGTCATTTAAATAAGACACAGATTTCCACGGGTTATCAAAAGAACAAACCAGGTTTTAGGTCTGAGAATACCAAACCACAGCAGCAAACCAGCAAATGTTGCATTTCTGCCTGACTGAAACTGAGTCTGGTAATAAAGAGTGAAATGTCCCAACCAGTTCTAAGATACGAAAGGCAAGCCAGAAAACCAACAGAGAGAAATATTTCTGTATTTGTTTCACAGCCCCCAAATTCTGCTGGAGAATTTTCCACTCTTCCAGATGTTTTCTGAGGAAGAGAGAGATGTTCTGATTTCAAATGCTGTGTTGCTTCTAAGCCGATGAGACCACATTGTACCACCTGGAAGAAGGCAAGGTGACAAGTGACAATGCCCCATCAGGCTCATACAGTGACGTATCACTGCCCCATGTTCTGTACTTAACACTGCTCTGCTTTGCTTTGCAGGCATTTTATTTTTATCATGGGTAAGAGCAGGAGTGTGTGTGTCTCTGAGACAGAATGAGCATGGGGCTGCAAGCTTCATCTCAGTGCAAATAATATTTTGGCAGGAAACCTGCAGGAGATTAAATTAGGGGCCTAACGACTGAATATTAAACATTTCAAATTTTGAGTTCCTTTAAATAAACAGCTGCAAAACAAGAAAGAATCTGACAAAATTAGTAGGTCCAAAAGCACTAGAGGAATCCACTAATGGTCACTTGTTTTTTGATGCAGATTTGAAAGGACTTTTTCTTATTATTTTTATTAGTAGCTGTGTATGTCAACATGCTATTTCCTCAATGCATTTTGAGTCCAGATTAGCCCAAGTTTTAGGTGTTGGCAGACTTGCTACAATGGAAGGGAAATGCCAATGGAATAACTTTAAACATGATCCAATCCCTGATGATTCATTGGATGTGTTAAAATTTCCTTTGAGACCATGTAAGTAATGCAGGGACTGGAGTGCAGAATGCCTGTGACTCAGCTCTCTGAGGCAGCGGGAGGATGTCAGAATTACTCACTGGGACAGGAGGAATCTCATTTATCTATTTATAGGCAAGGCTGAGATGAGCTTGAACCATTAAAGAGCTGAGTTTGCCAGTTCCCATAGGGGAGGAGGAGGGAAGGACCTCACTTTAGCTTTTGAAATCAAAGCCTCCTTTTTTTCCCCCATTTCCAAAGCTGGTGACTGGCCAGTTACGTTTTCTCACTCTCACACAGGCAGCACAGGGCTCCTCCTCCTCGTTAGAGGCCAGTGCCCACTTTGCCAAAATCCTGTCTGCTGCACGTTTCTAGGAGCACAGGGTTCAGCATTTCTGATGTAGTCTCCCACTATCACAATCAATTACATCATATCACTTGTTTTGGCAGGTTATTCCAACACTTCATGTTACATTTCCAGCCCTAACATCATTTTTTCTTGTGCCAGCATCGTAATTTAATTTAAACAGTTCTCTTTTTTTCTCTGATCTTTACCTATCAGATGTATTTACCAAAAACAATCTTATCTGCTCTAGTCTTTGTTTTGAGAAACTAAACAAATGAAACTCTTCTAGTCTCCTCTTGTTCTAAACCCTCTGATCATCCTTAATGCCGTTCTCTGTACCTGCTAATCTTCCTTGAACATGAGTGAACCTGTATCTTCTAGGACTATGTTTGCCTTTCCATATCAGATTGGTGGCTCACAGTTATCCCTCAGAGCAAGTCATTCTCTCTATGTTTTTTTCCTACCACCCTGCTTTTGTCATTCTCAAGTGAGTAATGTGATATTCTAGTGATTAATTTTTAACTGCCTGTCTTTATACTTGGTCTATTCTATCTCAAATTCTGTCATTAAGTTATTGCTGATTGATGTTCTGATCCTTCTCTGTATTAGCAAAGCCTGTGTCCTCAGCAAATTTCTTTATGACATTCCTACAGCTGTGCCAGAGTCATTAACAAAACAAGTGAGACTGGCTCGAGGAGTCTGACCCTCGAGGAGTTCCACTCTCCAAGTGCCTCTGTCCGGCATTTCTCCTTCCCCGCAGAGCTCCCTGTCCTTGACTTTAGCAGTTCTGCATTTGCCATCCACACTAATCCCCATCTTCTCAACTTCAACTACTAATTTCCCATGTGGTGTAATATCAGATTCTTGACTCAAGTCTGGATAGAGTGTATCACCTGTATTTCATTTGTCTCGGGGAAAAAAAATATCAGTCATCAAAGAGAAATACGAGGTTAAGCTGAGCTCCTTTAATGTGCCAGTTCTTTCCAAATCCTGAGGTGGAAATCTGCCAGTGCACCTTGATCTGAGCACATGGAACTTTTTAGGCTTTTCCTTCCGTCTTACATGTGATAATTTTCATTCCCCTAAGTATGTTCCTACTAGAAATCCTGTCTTTGCCCCATTGTCCAATATGATCATCTCTACTGAAAATGTAGGTAAAGTGGTTTTAATTCATTTTGTACCATACACAGACTGGTCTAATGTCAATCCCATTCTCACTATATAACAACCACATTTTTCTTCTCTTCCTTCTCTGTATTTATCTAACTGAAACCTTCTGCCATCTGTTTCATTTCCTTTTCAAAGTCTGATTCACAACTTTACTTTTGACATTTCTCATTCTACCCTTTTATTTTCTGACCTCAGCAAATTAAAACGGGATGACTGAGGCAAATAGTGCCTCCAGTCTTGCCCCAACACCCTTCTCTGATGCCACACTCCTGGCAAAGATGACGGAGTAGCTCATAAAGCAGGTCCAGAACTGCTGGACTGAACATTCCCCTTGGCACAGGGGCTCAGCCCTGTGCTGGTGATGGGCTCCAAAGGCAGGTGGTCACTCCCTGCAGTGGTTCCCCTCCAGACCTCTGATTTCAGTCCCTGGCTGCACCTGAACTGAACTGCACTGAACTGAACACCCCATTGCTGCTCAGACCTTCTGCCCATCCCTCGCTTGCTCTCAGCAAACTTCCGCATGTGTTTGGGGCTGGTTATTTATCCCACTGGTTTTGGAGTGTTTCCCTTCAGGGTTTGTCCTCCTGCATGTTCCAGCTAGTTTTGGAATCCAGTTCCCATCACATTCAACTCCTCAGGTCTTCAGTGCAGTTGATTCCACTCCTTTGTTCCCTTAATTTCTCAACATTTGTGCTTTGTGAGATAAATACTTTGGTGTGTGACTACAGTCAGTGCTGGAGATTCAGCCCTAGAGTCTTCAGAGGCTCTGGATGATTCAGAGCTTGGTGCTTTAGAGACAGTGAAAGAACTTCACCTGCTTTTCTTGTGTGTGTGAGACACTGTAACCCTTCTCAGGATGAACCAGCATTTTCCTTTTACGGCCAACTGAGACATGAAGAGCCTAAAGATCACACTTCAGAACATACTGCACTCTATGAGGAATTAGTTAAGTGCCTGAAGTGAAGTACAAAAGCCTCCTAAACCCATTGAGATCATTGCAGCAGTCAGACCCTGCTCACCTGAAGGCGAGAGCTATTTGCTTTGAATTCTGTCTGGTTCTCAAAGAAAACAAAGCTCACCCAGACCATGGATCGACCTGTCCCAGCCACACAGCCAGGACAGGCAGCAGAGGCTTAGCTTAAACTGGCCATACAAGGCCAGTTCCAGAAAAGAGGAGCCAAACATTCAAAACACATCACAGAAATGTACTGGTGACCCAAATCCCTTTAAAGATCCCTGTCGTGTAGGGTGTCTGTACTCAAAGTGGGAGGTGAAGCTCAGCGGGGGTCACCCATTCACTCACTGACTTTCCCCACTCCCATGAGAATCACTCCAGGATCCTGCCTGTGACATGTCCTTGCTTTGCCTGTTTTCTGAGGTTCCCAAAACAGCATGAGAGACCTACCACAGTACTAAGGCCACGTCGCTGTCCCAAAAAGATGGAAGATAGATGGAATCTCTTCCATTGGCAAAGTGATGCATGTTCCATCCGCATAGAAAGAGATGAAATGGCAGAGCAAAGCAGATTTCTCTCCTCTCCATTAATATACTTGAAAATACTCTGGAGGGGGAGAGAAACAGTGCCCTACTCTCAGAGCACATCTGCCTCAAATTCACAGTGCTCTGCTAGTCACCTACTGACCTTGGCCGTGTCACAGGACCAGTGTTTGTCTAAAAAAGTAACCTCCTTGTGAACAGGCTCTTTGCTTTGGGAAACACAAAGCAGTCTTGTCTTCCAAGTGTCCAAGCCTTCTTTTCACGTCTGTTTAGTCCTTCAGTAGCATTTAGTTTTGGCCTTGAGAGAAAAACACAACTCCACATTAAAGGGATGGTGTCCAGTTAAACCCACAGGCTGCACCACCCTTTGCTCCCCCCTTGCAGGGGAAGGCAGTGGAGGAGACAACAAAAAACAAGAGAAAAGTCTATTGCCTGCTGGGCACAAAACTGCTTTTGCTTTCTAGTGAAAAGGAGCAGAGCATCCTCAGCAGCACAGAGCAACTGGCCCAACAGGCCAGAGCCCGGAAGCCTGAAGGCTTTTGAGTAGCAGTAATAACAAGTCCAGGGGCCACATTTCCATTTGTCCTGGAAAGCTTTTCCAGCAGGGATAGCTCAGAGCAGGGAGACACCAATGTTCCACATTGTCGTCTTCAGTTTGTGGTGGGTCTGACTCTTGCAATGCCAGACTTTGGTACATCACCTATCAGTGATGCCAAACCAGAAATACCCTTTCATGCTGCCCCTCAGGGACAAGGCTGCTCATGCTGTGTGAGGGAGCTGAGGAGGGGCTGCAGGTCACCACTGTCTCCTGAGCCAGCTGCAAGCACCCGTCCACCCTGTTGGAGGTAAGTGCTAAGCCAAACAAAGTGCTCAGGCTTCCAGTGGATTATGCTCACCTGTTTAACTCTACACAGGAGAGGTATTCCCAGAGCCAGTGCCAGCTTTGTCACCTCCAGAATAGTCTCATGACTGTGTGTGGCCTGAGGCAGCTGCAGAAGGGCCATCTAAGGGCTCACAAAGCTGAAGCCTGAGGCACAAAGTTCAAGGCAGAGGTTCTGTATGGACAGTGTGTGTGGTCAGGACCTGCATTCCATGGGGGAGAGGCAGAGAGGAGAGCAGGAGTGCCTCAGGAGCTCTCCTGACTGGATCTGTGAGAGGAATTAAGCTCATTTTGGCCACAAACTATGTTTTGGGCCACCCATCAGCATTCAGCATCCCAGGTCAGGGAGCTGTGCTCCCTGCCCATAGCCCAGTGACTGAGCTGGGCCCCTAGAACAGTCCGTAGAGCACCCTGCTCTCAAGTTCTGTGGGACAGCAACTGCAGCCCTGCTCCCTGGAATCAATGGGACTCTAGCCACAGCCCTGATTCATCTCCCTCCTACATCAACACCTTATCTTTTAGATCTTTTGACTTCAGTGATTGGAGCTGTCAGGCCCTGGATGTCCATGAGGGCATCGCTGAGCCCAAAGAAATGGAGGCAGCAACTCCTGGCAGAGAGAAGCTGCAGTCCCAGGGAAGCCTGTGCCTGCCTCACGCTCAGCAAGTCAGGGGAATATTAACTACACATCACTCAGAGGCAGTGCTTCTGGATGCCTGGCTGACTTTGGCAAGGGGCACTTTGAGAAGGATAAAACTGCATTTTCTTTCCTGAGAATCCTCCTCCAGTAATGAGATGTGCCCCATGGGATGCTGGTAACATATTGGTATTGTCTGCAGAGTACCTGGGGGCTTGGGGCTGACATTGCTAAACTGTACACACAAAGCACCACTGAATGTCACCAGTCCAGACCCAGGATTTACAAACACACACAGATACAGGTAGTCTGTCCTCCAATCAGTCTGGGAACCAAAAAAAACCAGAAAACAAACCTGACCCAAACCCCTCAGTCATTCTGTATTCTTTTCTTTGCATATAAAACATCATTAAAATAATTAGAAAAACAGATGCATTGTATCAGTAACTGACAAATTAAGAATTCAGTCATGGTTGTTCAGAAACCCACTGCCTCCTTGCAGTATCAATAATGATTATTTATAGCCTGCTCTGCAAGAAAAGCAATCCAGAAAAACGGAATGATTACAACGTGATGCAGTCATCCCCAGGGAGAAGTGTGGTGCAAGTTGCAGCCAAGACCTCACACCTTTTTCTTGTCTTGAATTTTAAACTTTATTGTAAGTACTGTTTGTGTATTTTGCAGAGAATGTCTCGGTACCTCTATAGCAAGTGCCCATTTTATTCCTGCTGAAATTCATTGAACTTACTCCTGATTTATAAGAGGCAGATCCATATTACTGCTTTATAGAGCAATCTCTTAGCTGCCTATTCATAAGGATGTGCAGCCTGGCAAAAGAATGAGCTGGGGGAATGAGCTGGGTGGCAGATGAGCTATTAGTCTCAATGATATCACCATAGCATCTGGAGCAGTTACACGCGGCACTAACACAGGGTATGAGAAATTCTCTGCTCTCGAGAAGAGCTAACAAAGGAAATACACAGAGGGTGGGAGGTATGGAAGAGCCAAAGAAAAGAGAAGGAGCTGTACAATGTCACATTGCCAGCAACTGAGAGAGGCAGGAGCAAAGGCCCCATCTCAGCCCTCTCCAGCTTCATGCTGCCTTTGCTCTTTCTGGTTCTGCCTCTGGATAGGATGCATCTTTAACTGGAAGCTCAATTCAGAAAAAGAAAGTAATTTTCTTATTCTTTCCTAAGAGAATTGGCTTTCTGCTGGTTGTGAAAACAAATTCTTTCCTTTGATTAATACCTGTCTCCTGTGCTGAAGACATCGGTCTCTGCATGGATCAAATCTTAATGAAGCAAAGCTCTCTTCTCAGAAAAGAACATTTCCCATTTTTTATGCAAACATTCCTCCTCAAAATTGCCCTTGTTTAGCCCTATGATAACTTTATGATGCACTCCCAACATAACTCACGATACTTCTCATTATTGTGTGCCACAAGTGTTTACAGAGCCTTTTTTTTGGCAGATACCAGCCTTTAGACATTCCACATTTCCTGTTTCACTGCAGCCAATCACTCTCTGTTCAACACTGAGATGCAAGTCCCTAATTAATTTATACACAACGAAGCACTTCAGTCATGGCAATGAAAGTGTAATGGAGAGTAGGCCATTAGCAAAAATTGGCTATCAAGCATGAAGAAATTATTTCCTTGTCATGTTTCCATCAATATTAAGATTGATTCATCATCTTGCAAACAAACCCTCCCCCAATCCCAAAGTGCCTTTACAATTTCCCACTAATGCTGGATGGGATACCTGGGCCAGTTTTGTTTTCTCTCACAGCAATGAAATCTCTCTGATGTGCTGAAAAGAACTCGGGACTTCACAGGGGACTTCACAACTGCTTCAACCCTACTCATGTTCTCTTTATAGAATCAGAATATAATAGCCTGGTTTTAACAAAAAGAAAGCAAGATTAAATTCAATATATTCTGAAGGAGTGAAAATTCCTAGCAACAGCTAAAAGGGAAGTGGAATCTATAAATGCCTCTTTCATCTTTATCAAATTACTATTCAGTGCAGTTACATTTATTGATAACAACATCCTTTAAACTACATTGTGAAAATCCATTAGCAAGAAATGCTTTAAAATGTTCAACAGGCTGTTGATGTTCAACAGATGATTTACCAAAAGCTAAAACAATTAAATACAATGAGCAGAGTGGGCATTTTCACTGGCCATGGAGCTTGGCAGGGGAACATTATGGTGTGATCAGAAATGGACAGTTTGCATAGCATAACTTTTTAATTCTATCATCTCCATTAGCAAGGGGTAAGGCATGCAAAAAGTGTTTTCTGACTTTTCCTTCATCTCACTTCTGTGTGTACTCACCCCTAAAACTGCTGATGGGCATTTCGAAGTCGTCACCTGTGGCATTTGCTACACACTGAGGTACCAGACTGCTCTGAAACAGGTTCGGAGAGGAACCTGTGAGAGCAGATCACTGCTCCCAGAGGAAACATCCTCTGACTGTCCCAAAGCCTTACAAGAAGAGCCCTCTAAGAAGTTGTTTAATTGTCCCCATGAGGGTCTGACCAGGGGGGCAATCACTGCATTGTCTTCTCTTTCAGCACACTCTGCACTGGCCCTGGAAATTCTCATATTCCCCTCCTGTATTTCTTTACTTGTTCTTTTAAACACAGTTGAAATGTTGATCACTGCTGAGCAATCACTGTGAAAGAGCTGGATATTGACTCTCAGTTCAGGTGGAGGATTCTGTTATTATTTTCCCACAAAAAAATTGCCATTCCTGACTTTCATGCACACCCTGCAACACAGAAGGTTCGCTCAGGTCCCGGGAGATGGTTCCAGAAGGACAGACTGTGAGTCCTTCTCTCGGTTGCTTCCAGCTTGGAGCAGAGAACAATAATGGCACAGAGAGCTCCGCTCATTCCCCAGCCGTGACTGCAGCTATCGCAGCCTCCTGCTGCACCAGTGGAAGGAGGTTTTTGATGACATTTTCCTTGTTGCTGCAGAAGGCAAAGCCTGAGTCAGGGATTACAGGGAGAGGCGAGGGGGAAGGGGCAGAAGATGCAACCCCAGCCGTGGAGGAAGTGAAACAGCAGCTCTGGGGTCTCTGTGCGCTTTCTGGGTTGCACAGCAGGTTGCTGTAGGCGGTGTTATGTTTTGGCTTACCTGCTGATAGATCAGGCTCCCCTTCCAGATTTGATCATTCCCCAAACCCATAAAGAGATGCCTGCGATTGTTTCTGAGGCAGATACACACAGTACAGCCCAATTCCCCTCAGTGTGAAAAGCTCTTTGCACCTCTAAGCTGCAGGTTTAATTCACCCCAGCCAACAGACAGACTTGAGTCACAGACCAGCCACCCTTGTGTTCATCTGTTCCCCCGGGGCCTTCCACTTAGGAGCACAAAGCAGTGGCAGAACAAATTTGTGGCAGAATGTATCTTCTGTAATCGCACATGAGCCAACTTGTTAGATCATTTTCTGTCCCAGCTGAGACTGCAGCTCCGTGATTGCTTGTGATTGAGCAGAACTCAAAAACACATAATTACACGGGCCAAGGCACAGACATGGGCAGCTACAGATGCTGGTGCTTAGCTGGGAAAGTGCAGCACATGGCAGGGAAAAGAAAGTTGGAAATGATGCATACATTCCACCTCACATCCCTGCTGCAGAGCTTTTGGCCTTCAACCTGTGCAGAGCAAAAAGCTGGAAGTTCTCAGGTGTAGCAACAGATTGTGTGGCATGAAACATCAAAAAATGTGTCAGTGCTTGAGCTGGTGGGTTCAGCTTGCCCAGCCAGATGAAAGCAGTCTGGACTAATGCTGGTGAGACAATACTTGGCATGTCACAGGCACATCATTCTTGGCTGTAACATCCCCCTCCTGGTTCATGTTCTGTTTTCTCTGTTGTTGACCTCCATTGAGGGAAGAAAGGGGCTGGACAGGGAGAGGAAAGAGAGAAGGCAGTGGATGGTGCTGGGAGCAGAAGAGAGGCCTGAAGAAACTGGAAAGAGAAGGAACAGCTGGGGGGCTGGGAGGGAAATGGAGACAGGGAATGAAACAGATACGCTTCCCCTTTGGGAGGGTGGGCTGAGCCAGTGTGAACAAAAAAGGGCTAAAATGAAAGGGAGGAAACCAGAGAAGAAAGATGGAACAAGGGAGATCACAGAGAACAACAGGAAGCAGCGCCAAGAGGACAGAGATGAAGGCTGGGACATGTTGGGGAAAAGCAAACAGTGAAAAAACCTTCAGGAATATTATGCAAACGACAGGGAGAATTAGAAAAATGTCCTATGAAAATGCCAGCTACCCAGCTGCTGAAACTCCAGGACACTTACGTCAACATCACACCACAGATCAGCACCAGGGGAGGAGGTTTGGGGTCGATTTTTAATTGCATGGAAAGGCTTTCAGCAATGCAGTACATGAACTTCAGCTCCCAGTCAGAGTGGTTTAGAGGTGCTTACAGCCACAGGAACACAAGATCCAGCCTGATAAAGTCCATGAGACCGGAAGCTACGTTACGATCTTGAGAACAACCAGCCTTTACCTTGTCCAGCTCCCACCTCAAGACCAAGGGTGATAAGGACCAGCACGTGCAGGGAGGGAGCCCAGGGCAGGGACACTGCCCAGCTCTGCCCTGCACCACAGCAGCCATTTGCTTCCTTGCCCCTGATGAGCAGCGAGGTCCTTCATTTACATGTTTAAGCTTGAGTAGGGGTAAGAGGCATCCTCTTTGCTGCTTGAAGTGAACTGTTTGGCTTATTGGCACAGCTTGTTTAATTTGGCTCGTAGTGCTCGGTCAGTGTTATTACAGAAAGCAATAAAAACGCATTAAATACAAGGAACTACATTAAAACAACATGGACTTTGCAATGCAAACCAAAAAAAGCAGAGTGCTGAGTATGGAGACAGCCATTCCCTCCTTCAATCATCCTCTTCTCCCTAAATATGGAGAATGTTACGGTGGAGGGATGGAGGGCCCAGTGGTCACCATTCATCTGGGAAGTGTCAGATCTGTATCCAAGTTTGGCTCCTTCCCCCAGTGCCAGGGTGGCTGCTGAGGTCACAAGTGGGGGCAGATATTTCACTCTGATGCAAGATGACAATTCGAAAGTGCTGAGCTCCCAAAACTGTAGCTTCTGCCAGAGTTTTGCTTCATTGCAATCTCCCCAGAGGCAACAGGTGTCCATCCTCAGCCATATCTCCCTCCAATCTACATAAACCATCATTAAAGTGCACCTAAAGTGTTCTTCCTCTCCACATACCCCTGCTAAGCTGCTTCCAGACTGAGTTCTTACACTTGCCATGTTTTTCCATTGTTTTCTTGTGACCAGATAATAAGGAGCAGACCCCCACCACAGAGGGGGACTGGGAGACGTCAGAGTGATCCATGTCACCTGCCCTGGCTGGTGCTCACCGCTTGAGCCCAGCTTTTGCAGCTCAGTCAGATTTCCTGGTTTCTGCTCTGGCCTTGAGATCTTTAATCTGCCCATTTTATTAATTGATCTGAGCCACAGCTGTGTCCCCACATTTCTTCTGCACCATGAAAAGCACAACTTCATGTTATATTTGGGAAAATAGCAAGGTGCTTGTTGTAAAGCCTAGGATTCCTAAGGAAACAAAGCTTTACCTGTATGCACTCTGTATGTGTGTGTGTGTGTGTAGTTCTTGAACAGCGTCAGACAGCTTCAACACAACAGAGGAGAGGATCTCCCAAAGCTCTGAAGCTCCTGGAGGTGCCTGGAGATGACAGCTGGAGGATACAGACACCATTAGTATTCCCTGAGGAAAAGGCAGCGGTGAGTGCTCCCTCCCCAGCAGACAGCGGAGACGCCACACGGGTGAGAGCTGCTCATTAGACCTGCTGATCAGGAAATTACTCCTTCACAATCTCAGTGAGCCTGAACACTTTCTCTTGCCACTCCTGTGGGGGCTGGATGCTGCACAGTTGTTACAGTCACAGCTTTCCTCACTCACCTGCCTTCCATCCTGAGGCCCAAATTCCAGGGGGAGGGGGTACCTGAGTGCTGCTGCAAAATGGGCAGCAGAGGCAGCCGTGGGAGGATCCAGGTGCAAGATGTTGGAGCTGCAGCGCTGCCCCTCGGCACATCCCTTGTTCCTGTCCAGGGGCAGCTTTGAGAAAGTGGTGTAAATGACAGGAATTTGGATCAGTGGCTTGAGCAATGTCAGCACGTCCCTTCGAGGGCATTCACTCCCCTATGCCATGAAACGACAAGTTATTATTTAACCTCCCAGGGAGGAGTGCTTTTCTGTATTCATGGCCTCTAACGAGCATAGCAATTGTTTACTGTACTCTGAGCAACCCAACAGTAGCTATAATGTAATAATTATAGAGAAACCTTCCTAAAAATATATTTCCAATGCATCAGCATAACTTCAGCTGGCATTGAACACATGAGTTCAGCCCAGCTTGAGAATCGGATCATGCACTACATTTGTGCAGCTGTGCGAGGACTCAAGTGTGCAGCTCTGGAGCCAGTGCCTTGCAGTGATGGAGGGAAGGACAAGAAGCAGCACAGAAGCAGACAGAAGAGCCACAGGTTCTTTTCTCTGTGGTTAATGACAACAGAATACACCAGGCCCATTTTCAAACTGAGAGTTTGGAAATCATAACAACAGCATTTTCTAATCTGGGTGCTGACTTGTTGGTCTCTGGTTTTAGAGATTCAGCCTGAGTCCAGGCTGCACCAGCATTTTTCATGGAGATGATTCATTATTATTATTTTATTTCATCCCCACACACTAGAATAGCATCTAGAAAACCCTGAAAGCTCCTTGGAGGATCCTTCCTTGTGCTCAGTAATAGTGAACTCCAGCTCATGCTACTGTGCCTCAACTTCCTCACCTGCAAATAAAGCCAAGACAAAAACCCCTTGAGCCTAGGGGTGTGTTCAGGTTTGGAAAACAATTCTAGCACCTTGAAAGAAGGTTTTCCTAGAAGCCCAGTCTGCAATTTATTGCTTCAATTAAAAAAGTGTGTTTTATGATCCACAATCTGTTTACACTTCTTACAGCTATCTCTCTAAATGAGCTGGGCTCTGGTAGCTCATGGATTTGGCACAGCTTGTCAAACAAGCAGGCTCACCAACCTTCCACGACACACAGCGCTTCTGTGTAACTTTGCAGGCTGTGTTTGACTTGTCTGAACTTGAACAGTCACCACTGATTGATTGGCTTCTAAAAATACCCACCTGCCATGGTTCGAAGTCTGGAGAGCTCTTGTTGATTTAGATGGAGACTTTCTTGCTGGTCAGAGGCTAAGGCAGACATCTGACACCCAGGCTCTGCTCCTGCCTCCTGCCCTGGGAGGGACCAGCAGAGTCCAGGCCTGCTCGATACTTTGATGGCTCTCAGTTCTGGTGCAGGATGAAAGCAGCCCTACACATCCATTCTCTTCCTGCATCCCCACCTCCAGGCTCTCCCTGCAGCTATTGGTACTCAGTGGGATGATCTGCAGCCACCAGGAGCTGGAAGTGTCCCCACAGTGATGGGAGAGCTTCCAGAGGCAGCTGCTGCCAGCAGAAGGCATGGCAGCACTCCCTGGAGAGAGATGCAGACACGGTCACTGCCACAACAGCAACCAGGAGAAAAGCCAGGCTGCCACCTCCAGTGGAGGCAGTGGATCTGTAACCTGCCACTGCTGGCACTTCTGTCACAGCTCCCACATCCACCGCCAAGCCAGCTCTGAGAGAGAACTCCATCAGAGGATAAAAGCTTCTTTTAGCTCTCTGAAAGATCACAGCTAGACAGCTGCCTATGGAATAGCAGGCTGATAGAAGAAATTAATGGTATTCTGGGAGCATAAGGACTGGAGATGACCACTGCAGCCAGACTCCACTTTCAGAGCTCCACATTCAATCCCTTTTGTGTACAGGTTACAAAATGGGACCTGGCACTGTTGCCCCAATCCAAGGTCTTGCAGAACCCATTGTTCCAAGACCCAGAGCCCTCCTTGTTTCCATGTTAAGTGCATTACATGACAGTTTATAATCATTCTGTCTACCAAAGATTTCCTTTCCTTTATAGAATATCCTTCCTCTGCAGCAGCTGCAGAAAGCAGTGCCCTCGCTGCAGCTCTCCTACACTGAACGACCCACAGTCCTTTGGCTTTTCCTTGCAAGCACCACTTATTGTCCCAGTCACCTTCTATATTCCACTTTGGATGGAATCCAAAAAGATGGATGATGAGAACTGACCATGGCTTTTCAGATGAAAGTTCAGCTGTTCCTTGTACAGTGGCAGGAGTGCTTCCTCATCTTTTCTGGAAACAGCTTGCCCAATAAACCCTATGATCTCATTTGGCTTTTGTGTTCAGTTTTAAAAGGGGTATAAAGAAGGCTCTCCAGTATTTCACTTCATTTTATTTTAGTGTTTGTTATCTGGAAAGAAGAGGGTAGTTAAACTGCCTTTTTAATTAAATTCCTTTAAATCTTTGAAAACAATAAAGAAAGAAAGATAGCAAACAAAGTAAGACAGAATAATTACCATGTGTATAACCAGAGGTATTTTTTCCCGTAACACATTTATATATAAATCTCTTTTCCGAAAACTTGCAACATTTCTCAGTTGCTCAGTCTGTCTCCCGGGTAACTTGACACCTCACAACAGGGGCCTTGTGCCTCTGCTCTTTAGTGGGACATGAGTCTTCGGAACTCTATTGAAATTCTCCTCTAAATAAGGAGTATTCCTCGTTTCTGGAAGGTGAGAAGAGCTTGTGATACTGCATCCTTCTCCTTCTTCTTCTCTCCATCTTCACAGAGCTAATGGAAAAGGCTCTGAGCAGCAGTAACTTTATTAAACCATAGTCCCTTTGGGCACACAGACTCTTTCTGTAGGTCTGGGAAAAGCTCCTAAGAATTTACATGAGCAAGGAGATAGTAAATAGGCTTAGGTTTGCTGTAAAAGGGTTCAGATCTGCAGTGTCAACTGTTTAGAGCTCCATAAATGAAAAATAAAGTTGAAAAACCATGGCTTAGCTGAAATAACCTGACAAAAGTCATCTGCTCTCAGCACAGCATCTACAGGATGAGATCTCACCACTCACACTCAATGTGAGAGAAAGGGGCTCTGTCAGAAGCTCAGACCCTGTCGTTCAATCCAATCCCTGGTGCAATAGTTCTGACCATACTGAAGCCATCTGAGCACAGAGCTGCATCCTGCTCCATCCTGCTCTCACTGTGGTGGAACCATCAGTCCCAAGAGATCAGGGCAGCTGGAAGCACCAGCGTGACCAAGTTTCTCATCTGCCACTGTTCCAGTGGCCACAAGTAGCACAGAGTGGATGTAAAACACTGTAGGTTAGACTAATAGGGCAGTCTAAAACCCCATGGCAGTGAGACTGGAATGTGTTTGCCTTTTCACTGGAACTGGGGAATCAGGAAGGTGCTGGTATGCAGGTTGCTCTGGGGCACCCGGGTGGCCCCAGGCACTGCACTGCTCTGTGGGACAGCCAGTACTGCAGCAACACCTCAGAGCTCTCTCCAAAACCAGGTCTTCATCTCCAAAACCAGACCTTTGTGGTAGCTGGCACTGCTTTTAATGTACATCCAGCCCTTTAAAAGTACAGATTTCAGAAATGTAAGTGTTGGGTATTAAGCCCTGGGTGTTGAGGGCTACTTCACTGTCTACCAATGGCTCTCAAATATTGCTTGCTGTTTGCCCTTTAGTAAGAGCCACTTTAGGCAAGTTTTTTACAACTTGCCTGATTTCTTTTTTTTTTAAATCGCTGATATATGCTTTTTTTTTTTTTTTTAATAATGAGACAATGCTCTCTCTGTCTCCTTTCTCAGACAGCACTGCTCTCCCAGGGACCTCTCAAACACCAAGGCCAGAAACCAAGTTCAGTTATTGTAGGTTGAAGTTAATCTAAAATTGGTGACTTGTCAATTTTAGTAGTTTTAATTTCCCAACTGTCTGCTTGGGTTATACACATAAAACTTTTAAATAATATGCCTTCTCTCTCTCCCTACATAGAAAACCACTGTGTTTCCCTGTCCTCCATAGAGTGAGTATGTGACCTTTAGCTGCTCTCCCTTGCTTATCAAGTCAAGGAATTCATTCAGCTCCTCAGCTGCTCCAACCACTGACTCTCCATTCACGTCCCTCTAAAGGCCCCACCAGCTCCTTGATCAGTTTAGAGAGATTTATACTTCTGTGCCCCTTCACATCCTTCCTCCTCAGGCTTTGATTTACCATTGTGGCTTCCTTATCACTCTGTAGCACTTCCTACATGTTTGTCTTTATAACTTCTCGTTTTCCCCCTTTGAAATCACCCCTGAGTGGTGTTTCCTTAATGGCAGTGGGAAAAATTCACCCATCAGAGAGGCCTTTGCAAGGAGCTGTGCAAACCTGAGCTCCCGAGGAACACAAATGGCATTTTCCTCCTCATGCTGGCCCTAAGCACAGGAAGAACTTTCAACCCATATCAAACTTCCTTGGGCAGTTCTCAGACCCTTGCCTGCTTTTACATTTCCTGTGCATTCTCTGAAGAAAAGCTTTGTGCCCTCCACAAGGCATGAGGAAATATGACCTTTTCCACCTGCTTTTTCAGTGCCCCCTCTCAAGGAACCACTTCAGCCCAGCACCACTTTCTCTAGCACAGACAGTTCCACAGCTGCAAAATTTTGCTCTTGATTTTTTCTCTCTCCTGGGTTTTGTGTTCTATTCATTACACAGTTGGTGTTACCCTGTTAAAAAAAACCATGACTAATGGAAAAATGCAAGGTTGTGCTGGAAAGGACAGTGGCTGGGGTGACCATTACCCTAAGGATCTCCATTAGGGCCTCTTGGAGTTCCAGGTGAAGTGATCTGGAGGAGAATGACTGATCAAAGGGAACCACAGCCCCTTCAGTGCTCAGCTGCTCCTTGGCTGGACCCAAGGTTCGTGTTCCCAATCTTTTAGCTCAGCCTTTGAAGTTACTTTCACATTCATTCTTCTGCTCCTAAATATTCCCCTCTGCAGGGATTAAAGCTGGTAGTAAAACATCTCACAAATGTTTACGATCACAATTACACCTGTTCCTAGAAGAATTTCACAGTCAATTGAGTCACATTATTCTTTTCATATTGGCCTTTCCTGCCCTGGTATCCAGATTTCCCAATCACACAAACCAACAGAGAGCCCTGGCAGGTTATGAATTGAGAGTATTCTTTAAAGTGTTTTAAACTCAAATCCTCACCAAATGCAGACATGCAAGCCAGGCAGATAATGAGATGTCTTCAACCAGCTGAACTGCAAAAAAAAGAGGGAATGTTTCCTGTAAACATTGCCTCTAAAGCACTGGGATGTGTATGGCCAAGAACTCAAGCCAGCTGCTATAATTTCTAGATCAATTTTACCCAAATAAAGGCATTCCTACTCTACATCGCCCAGCTTTGATCCTTTAAGGAGGAATTTCAGTTACCAGTGTGAGCTCACGCTGATCTGGATACAACCAATACTAAAGCATGCAAGAGGCTGGGTAGAAAAGCAGGGGAAAATTTTAAGCTTTCTTTGGCATTTTTTCAACCTGAATTTCCCAACAGAAAAACAAAAGCTCAGCACTTATGGGTGAAATTCCCTCATGACACAGTAAGGCTTGTCTTTCAAAGAACAGTTAAGGCAGGCACAGTCAGGCCATTTGGAATTAGACTCTATAAAGTCTAGCTAGAAGCAGGAATAGGAAATGGAGAGTTTGAGAGTCCCCTACTCCCATCAAAATCACCTGGAAATCCCAAGTGCTGTAAGGAGTGAAGAGAAATCCAAGGTTCTGTAAAATATTCCTGGCCAGAGTTCAATTTTCACTATGATCACTCTCTGCCAATCAACTTTCAGCCCCTTTTCTCCTGGAACCCACTTCAGCTGTTAGCACCAAGCAGCAATAAAACCCTATCCATGTTCACTCAGAAATCACATTGAAATGCTCTCATGCAAAGGGAAAAGGTTCACATCCTATACATCAGATTTCACGTGGGAACATCTTTCAGACTTCCAGCGTAGAATAATTTTTTCAGTAGGAAAAATAAAGGCCTATAGTAAAGGCTGATCTAATAATTACATTTGCAATGATCACTCCCCATCCTTGAATGTCCATGAAATTGTCACAGTGATACCACAATTATATCCTCCTCTAGTTCTAAGGAAAATCTTATCCACTGAGATACAGTAACTTCCAGCACAACGTTCAATAGTTATAGCTCTGTCCTGAAAGTCTAATTGCACAACACAGTAAAAATAGATGCAACACGAGCAGTTACAAAAATGTACTGCAATGTCAAACAGCTCTGCCAAAAAAACACAATGGCAGGCCTTGGTCCTGCAAAGCCCCACATGCAGTCACGCTGCTTTTTCACACATTTGGAATAGCTTTTCTAAAATCCATGCAGCTATCCATAACAGGCAGGGCCTTTTGCAGGACCGGGGGACTCCTTTACTTGTTCTACTGGTGGAAAATTCGATCTGCTCACTCCTATACAGCCTCTTTAAAACAGTATTGAATTACCTACAAGTTACTAAAATTAGACTAACAAATAAATTACTTCGTAGCCGAGCTGATAAAATGTGACTGTTTACATATGATTTAATCCTAGAACTAAGATTAAAGATTACTTCAAACAGAGCCTTTATCCAGTATGTCATATAAAACTCTGTTTGGTTTCAGCAGAGCCGAGAATGACTTTAACAACCTTGTTAATCACAGACTACGAATGAAAAAGATCCTGCTTGGCACCAGGTGTGCCATTAATAACAACTGGGATGCAGGGGAGCTGCAGGATGGCCCAGCTGGAGCACCAAGGAGGAGCTCCAGGGCTGGAGCTGTGCCATGCCCGGAGCACAGACACGGTCGGGCACAGCGGCTCCAGAGGTTCACAGAGCAGCCCACGGGGACAAGAGCTCCTGAGACCTCCCTTCTCACAGCAGCTCTGTCTGAAGTCCTCTAAGCCTATGGTGGATCCACTTGAAAAGTCAGTAACTAGCCCTGGGAATCCAAAATTGCCTAAATCACTGGTTTCTAGCTCTAATGAAGTCCCCAGCCTTTTTGATGGTTTGTGTCTTGGATGAAACAAGGCACAAGGCTGATGTTCCTCACCTTTCTCTTGGCAAGGCCACCATGGGCATGTGTATAAATACATGTTAAGGTCCTTGTCCATCTCTGAGAAAGCCCAGCACTCCAGAGGCACAGGCAGAGGCTGAGCACAGCCTTTGTTGGCACAGCCAGTGGAGTTCCTGCCACCCTCCTCTCTGGAGCCCACAGGCACCTGGCACCAAGGCCAGGCTCAGGGCCAGGCACCTGGGCACTTCTCACAGCAGCTGCCATCTGCCAACACCTCACCTGGCCATCCCTGTTCCTTCTGCCCTCCCTCTCTCCAGGGAACTCCTCTGCAGTGTTCCACGGTACTGGTGCAGCCCCCTGTGCCCTCCAGCTCTCCCCTCCAAGAGCATCTTTCTTCTGGGATAGGAAATCAGCCCCTCTCAGGTTAGAGTGTGGTCCATGACTGACTTGCAGGCGCTGTCACTGAACAGATGTGAGATGCAAATGGGCTGGAGTAGGAAGAAGGTCCAGGCCTACAGGACCCTGAGCCTCAAGTGAAGCCCTGCAAGGTCCTTTCTGCTCATCCAAGGCAGAATTCCAGCACCAGAGGCTCTCCCAACCCCACCAAACCACACAGGGAGAAGAGAAAATCTGTTCTACATTAAACATATCTAACAATCATTTTTAAGCACAACCACAAAGGCTTTGCCTGAGCAGCCCTTCTCATATTTACTTCCCATGCAGTCTCAAGGTCCCCCAAAATGAATCAGAGAGACTTTGCACATCAGAACAGTCTGGTTGCAACAGCTGTCCCATGTATAAGCAGTGGACAGTGCCAAGCTTTTCCACCAAAAACCCCCTATAGAGACTCTGCAAGCCCATCTTTTAGGTTTTAGCTCTTGCTCTGCTGAGTCCTGTCTATATGGGCAGCACACAGCACTGTGGGATGGTATCCAAGAATCTAGCTGGCATTGCCAGCCCCAGCTCACCTCCAGCATGGGAAGTCAGCACAGCCAGCCTGAATGACCACCCACAGGTGAATTATCTCCCTGTAGTCAAGACAGAAAATAAAGGGGGATGGACATTTCTTTCCCCAAGATCATTTTAGAAGATGTTTGACATAAATCTCCCAAAGGTAAAAAGCAGAAGGAAAGATCTGGAATCCTCCCTTCTGCTGTGCAGTAGATAAGCTGTGATTCAGCATGAAAGTCCTTCTGAGTTTTTCCTAGTTCCCATTACTGCAGTGCCCAAATATCCCATTGTGAAACAAAGTCTCCCCCAGCGAGGTGCAGTGCCAACGCACAAGAAACATCAGGGGGTTTACAAAAGAGAAGAGCAATCCTGGCGCCTGGTATTCTGAAAACGCTGTGCAGCCGACCTTTGGAAAGCAATTCTGAAATCCCTCTCATCAAACAGAGGCTCCTAAAATCACTTCTCGTATTTTATAGTGTTGCTCAGATCTCTGCCCTGACAGTTTAGCAGTGGAATTCAAGTTTATGATCCGTACTCCACAGCCTTTACTTGCTGCAATTTACTGCATGTTAAGGCCCAGGCAATTGCAGAGAGCACGCACAGAATTCTCTTCCTGCTTATACTGCATGTGGTTTGCATTGTTTAACTTTTGTTCTGTGCTCCATGTATCAATGCCTTGTGTTTCTATAGCATCTCCCAGGTGAAGGACTCAGTAGTGTAGAAAGGTAAATGCAGCTGAAGAACACAACCAAGTCTGGCAGAACCCCCACTCTGTGACTATTTTGACCATTTAAAGTTGTCTTGTAAAGCGCTGAGTGGTGCCTTTCTGCTCCTGCAGGAAGCCTGTGTTCCTCTGCAAGCTGCTGCCAAGCTGGTGCAGGACCAGACTAGTTTATCCCTGCAGTTCCCCTGGCAGGCGCTGGGTAAGTGACTCTGAGCTCTCTGCCCTTTCCACAGTGCGGAGCCAGTGCCTGCACGCACCCATTTCCTTGGGAAGCTCTGAAAAAGGGCAAAGCTGAAAAAGGCACTGCTGTGCAGCCAGTCCTGATCCAGCTCTTCCTCCCCTGCAAGTCCCGAGGGCTTTACCAGTGTGCTACTGTCAGTACCAGGAAAAAAGGAAATTCTCCTGAAGGTGTTTGGGAGCCAAGACTAAGTGTGCTGACAATGGTATTTTCTTTGCACAGAGCTGCCATGTGTTCAGGTTTTTCTGGATACTTCTTTTTTTCCTCATGCAAATCATGCAAAGCAGAATTAGAAGACTTTATATATTTGCTGAAAAGGTGGAATTTTCAAAGGGAAGTAGAGACAAGCAACTGCTTGTCTAGGATTCCTGGCTATCCAGCAGCCAGTTTGAGAGCAGCAGTTGCTGGACTTTTGGCATTCCTGGTTTTGTCACATATATAAGGATCAGACACAACAGACACGTGGCCCTGAAGATCTGAGCCTGTTCTGTGCTTCTACAACAATCCCAGTGTCTGAGATGACTCTGTGTGTGCAGATCAACTGCAGAGAAGACACACACAGGATGCTTCCTGCAAATGCTGCACTCATTGTGCCAACAGACAGATTTCTGCAAGGAAATATTTACCTCCACTTGGCTTTTAGCAAGTCTTCCTGTACCTCAGCCTGTCAGTGGGATGCTGTCATCAACCCCCAAATCCTGCAAACGCCCAGGACAGATATAATTTCAGTTGAATCCAAAAGGTCACCCAAGAGCAGCACAATAACACAACCAACTCAATCACAGGGGTATTTGTCAGACCTTGTTCCTGGGCGTTCTTCTCAAATCTGACTCTCTTTAGATTCTGATTGAGCCATCACACTTCTGCCTGTGCCCCCAGTACTCAGACATATGTTCAGCTTTGGTTAAATTTGACTTCTTGTTGTGTTATGCAACTGAGCTTTACTCAGTGTTATCTTTTGATTGACTCCTCCACTATTCCCCTCCCAACAGATTTATCTGAGGCCAATGACAGCCAGCAAATACTTACTAGAACTCTTGTCTTTGGCAGCACATGCTGGCAGTAAGTGTTTTCAGGCAGTTTGAGAAGTGGGTGTCACTTACATTAGCTCACTCTAAAATCTTGACTCACCCTTCACGCACATAATCCCTCCTGCAAATTCTAGGCCATGGATTTTAATAGAGTTTCCAAAGTAGGTGTGAGGGCCGCTGGCTGTGCTAATTTAGTTCCTATTGATTTATCTTGTCTCCTTTCATGGCAGCAAATTGTAAATGCTTCCTTTGCTTCACTCGGTGTTTGCTCCCTGTGTGACAAGTCTCTAGCACTGATGGAATGTGTTAGTGAAAAGTGCCTTGATGTCTGTTTTCAATATCACAGAGACAGAGCCATCATCCAGTGACAGTCCCACTTTGGGAGAGCTGTCTCGTTCAGCCTCTACCTATTTACCCAGAGAGGAAAGCTGGGCCCTGTGACGTGAAGACTTCAGAGTAAGACACAAATAAAACTCCAAAAGACATTAAATAAACCTGTCTTTAGCACTGGAGGACAGATTTGCTGTCACTGCTGGGGCAAAGAGGTGGAAGTCCATGGTACAGCAATGCAACAGCGGAAAACTGATGCTTCATTAGTGTGAGCAAAGGTAGCTCCATCCAGCCTTTCATATGAATGTTTAATTAGGGCTTGATCCAGTCCTGAGCCCTGAGAAAGGTCTCTGTTCCAGCTGCTTTTAGTTCTCACTCTTTGGGTGAGAACTAATCACATATTTTTTTGCAAATATAGCATGAAGCATTCCCTCTAGGGAAAAGGACATTTAGATGGAGCCTACAAAGACCATAAATTTTCTCTTTGCTTATAATTATGTATTTCATTAATGTTGTTTTTTAATGAACACAACAAGTGACTTAATCTTTATAATTACACATTTGAAAAAAAGAAATGTTACAGATGCCTTTTGCAGTGTGTTTCCCCTGCCTCCTTCACTGGGAATCCCAGCCTGTGCCTCTGAAAAAGATATGCTGGGACTGGCATTTGCCAGCTCAAATCCACAAACTTCTGGTTGTGCCAGTTTGTGAATTACAGACCTGCTGTCTGCAAATGACTGGTTTTCAAAGCAAAGGCAGCCATCATTTCAAAGGCTGAGAAAGAAATATATCATAAATCAGTGTATGTGGATTTTATTTATAAAGATCTAATTAAATTTCGTTCTGTGATTCCAATATGCTGTTTACACATACAGTGCATATTTTTTCTTCCTCTTTTTGACCATGAACATAAGCAATATACCATATAATTCTCTTCCTCCGTAATGTGCCTGGTTTTTATGCTGGTAAAGTAACATCTTAGCCTATTGTAGCTTGTTACAGTGCACTATAGAATTTTTATAGTATGTTACAGTCTGGTTTGGAGATCATCCAACCAAGCAATCTGCTTCCTTTTAAAAAATAACATAAAATACAGCATTTTTCATAATGTGTATAAAGCCATGCAGAAATCCAAGCACGGAAAATAAACAGAGCACTGCCAACACCAAGCACTTAGCAGTCCTGTCCTAGGCCACAAAATCACAAGTTTGCCTTACAAATCTTGAGATTTCAAAGAAACGTAATTTTGGGTTTCCTCTATTTGCCCTTCTTCCTTTTAAAACTTTTTTGTTGTTTTTAAGCTATTCTGTACAATCACAAAAGTTGTCAATTTACCTTCAGCTTTAAAGAATGTTGAAACTATCACATAATTACAGGATATGAGGAACCAGAGATTTGAAAAACAACTGTAACAAAATCTATGGTAAAACTGCAAAAGTTGGTGCCACTGCAGGCTGAAATCCCCTGCCTGGCATAGAACTGACACATCCTCATCCCTTTTAACCCTCTCTGGGATGCTCAGAAAACTAAGAAGGAGCTAAGACTGCTCTAAACACATGCAGCAGTTGCTTGACTCCACTTTGAAAATTTTCCTATTTGACAGGTTTTCTGCTACCAAACCAAACAGGATTCCAGGCTGGAAAGGGTATTTCAAAATAACATGAAATGTTTAGTTCAACCTAAAATATAATTTCCTTTAGCAGAGTTTTGAATACTTTTTTTCCCCAGGAAACACTGAAAAGTTTGTATTATTGATTAATCCACAGCAGCCCTCAGTTGTTCTGCACTCTTAGGCAGGAAGGTGCTATTCTCACTGCTCTTGTGATGCAGATTCATGTGTTGGTTCAGCTTCCATGGAGAGACATCCATGCCCTTCCTTAAGGATGGGCAACAGGCTGGTGTCACTGAATGCTTGGCCAAGGCACGTGTGGCTGGGGCTCCTGCAGGGACTGGAGCTGCACAAGGGGATCTGGTGCTGTCAGGGTTTTATACACAAGTGGCACACAGAGTTCCCACACCTCTACAGGACATTTCTTTGTTGCTGTGTTTGTTAAAGGGTGAAAGAGGCACCATGCCCTGTGCAGTGGCACAACAGTGGCTCCTGCAGAACCCCAGCTTAGGAAGGGCTGAGCTGCATTCCCATCCTCCACCTGCACCCAGATCCTTAAATTTCACAAGATGGGCCTGCTCGGAGTTCCCTGGTAAAACAAAAGCCTTTCAGTGTAGTCAGCAGGGCCAGACAAACAAGCAGGAAATGACAGGTCATCTGTCTTCTTCAGCCAAGCCTCAGGTGGGACTCAAAGCCCTCACTCGGGTGCCAAGTACCTCTCCTTGGCTCTGCCCTGTGCCTGCAGTCAGCACCAAATTCTGAGCAGAGCAGAGCAGAGCAGAGCAGAGCTCGCTGCTCCCTGCTCCAGGCTGTTCTGTCTCTCGAGACACTCATGGATCTGCTCAGAAGTGGCCTTGGTGAGCCTTCACCAAAGCATCCAAAACACAGTTGCAGACTGGGGAGCTGGGAACCGATTTTGCCATCCAGGGCCAAATGCTCAAAGCCCAGTCCTGTAAATGATGTGCACAAGGAGCCCTTCCTCACACAAGCAGCCCCACAACTCAGGCAGCAGTGCCTGGCTCCATGCACAGATCCATTTACAGATGATTTGTTCTGAAGTACATTAATTAGAGGGCATCTTTCACTGCGGCACTGGTTGCCAGTAGAAGGGCTGTGAGCAGCAGATCTGTTCTCAGTGTTGACATGTAAGGGTAGCATCACTTCAGCAGTGATAGGAAGGTGTTGAAGGGATAAAGCCCACCCTCCCAGTAACTCCAGCTCTGGAATCACAGCAGGCCATGAGCCAGCCAGGCACAGATTTGCTCTGTTCCACAGTCCCAGCATCAACACTGAGCAAGTGGGATTGCAAAAACCTCACTCTGTGCTTGGCATGCTTGTAAGGTAAGAGGCAAAACTTATGTGAAAGATAATGAACAAAAAGCAGGTGGGGAAAGATGCAGGCTCAGATCCATTTTAGATGCCCAATTCCTACTGACAAATCACCTGGAGTTTGAAGGAAACACATTGAACTGCAAACTCAGGGCCTCACTGCTGCTGTGCAGTGGCTCAGACTGACCTCCCCGAGATCACACAGGGGGTGCAGAAATGCAGGGAAAATCAGGCCTGCTCTGGCACCCTCTCCACCAAAGCGAACAGGTGTGAGCCAGACAGGTTCACCTTGGTGAGACAGAGGCAGGGTTGGAGTGTAGCAGCATTAATGGCCCAGCTCCCACGTCCACAGCCATCACAGGAGACCCCATGGTCCCATGGGACATTGTGCCTTGTTCCCATCAGCCTTTTGCTGACAAAGACCTTTTGCTCCAGGAGAAAAAAAGAAATATAAAAGTAGCATCGTGCTCTGTGAAATTCCATTGTTCCTTAAATGTCCCCTTCCATCTACCTCAGGCCACACTGTGAGTCAGTTTGACACATCCAAGGGCTGTTTCGCAAGGCAGTGCTATGTGTGCCCAGATGTGATCAATAACACAGAGCAAATAACCCTCTCCAACAGCTACCCAGTTCCAGCAAGGGCAAATGTCACTCCTGTGCTAGTGGCAAGCCCACAGGCCTTCCCATCCACATGGGGCAGGGTCCTCAGATATCACAGGACTTGTGAGAAAAGGGCCTTGTGAATGTCATCCTAATGCCACATCCCCCAACAGTGAGGGTCCTATGCAAGAATGAGTTCTGCCCTGAAAAATTAATCAAATTTTTCCCAACTTTTAGGCCAAAGCAGCTCCCATGTGTGAGGCTCCAGGAGTTGTCCTAATACCTGTGCTCACAGGGCAGACACAAAGTCATGCCATTAATTTGAATGTGGTCACAAAAGAGCTTGAGAAGGTTGTGGGTCTGCTGGCACAGCTTGAGCTCTCATATAGGATGGAGAGTGGATAAGAGAACAGACCAGGGTCAATATGAAGGGAAGAACTGTTCAGGAATGTCTTGCTGAAATAGCCCCCGAACTCTGTGAAGACTTTGCAAGCAGCACTGTAAACAGCCTTCTATTAGGTTTTGGCCCTCAGCTTGTAAGGGCAAACCCACAATTAAAACAGGCTGCAAAACCAGGGGAAATAGCAGCACAGAGTGCCACAAATCCCCTGAGAGGAGAAATTCTTCATCCAGTGTCCGGGCAAACACTCAGTGCAGATGTAATGGCAGAGGTTTCTGTAGTTTCTCCTGCAAGGTTGCCCCTGGGTGTCCCAGCACAGGAGGGCAGCTCTGCATGGGAGCCCTGGGGACAGGCAGGGAGGTGCCGTCCAGATCAACACTTGTTCCTACAAACTCCTGCTGTGCTGCATGAGCCATGCCCAGGTCCTCACCGAGGGTGGCTGTCTTCAGGCCAGGGCTCAGATCTGAATGGGGCGGGTGAGACAAGATGTTTGACTTGTATCCTTGTAACCTCTGCTCTAAACAAAGGGGCAAAGCCATTAAGTAAGACAAAAGCAAATAAAAAATCTGGATGGTGAAAGAGCCCATGTGTGTGGAAAACACGGTATTGACCCAATAGGGCAGGGAGCAAAAATTGCAGCTAAGAATCATAGCTTAGGACAGCATGGATTGTTCTGAACCATAGCAACATAGCTAGACTCCTGTGTCACAAAATCTCCTTTTCTCAAGGCAGCACCCAGCAATGTGGGCAGCAGGTTGTCCAGTGGCACCGGGTGTGAGGATGGAAGGAGTAAACCCTCCCTGTGGAGGAGCCAAATGCTCCAGGAGCACTTATCCATAGCCCAGATTGAGCTCCAGCACTCTCCACAAAGAGCTCTCTTGCTAATTGAGCACGCCAAGGCTTTTCTGGAAGGAAAATGAATATATTTGCAGACAGGCTAAAACAATAAAGGAAAATTTAAAAGGCTGAACAAAGGGACTGGAAAGTCAGTGACAGAAGTTAAAATCTCAGTAGCAGCTGCCTGTAAGTGGGCAGTGGGGGCTGTGCAGAAGCCAAGACTCGCTGCCTCCTCCTCACCTGCCCTGCTGGAAAAAGCAGAGGTGAAGCACGAGGCTCCAGAAATCCGAAAGATGTTTCTCACAGCACTAAATTATCAAAGCCAGAACCTACATCTTGCATTCAAAAAAAGGAGCAGCGCCGAAGCCATGCAGTCTCCTTGGGGAGGAGCCAAACGCCAGGGAACGGAGCTCTCGGGGTCTGAGCCGAGAGGAGACGCATGGAGGGGACCTGGGGACATCAGGAGGTGGCTGCTAAGGCCACCGTGGGCAGGACAGGCAGCAGGGAGCCCTGTCCCTCCGTGGGAAGCAGGAAAGATTACACAGCTTCATCACAGACCTTTTCCAAACAAAAGGATGAAGGCTTTATTCCTCCTGTGGTTCAACTATCTGAATCAGCTGTAAGGCTGCAGACCTGCGGGGTGGGAATGTAAAATCCTGAATCCCTTGTGAGACCTTGTTGTCACCTTGAGGCAATGGCTGGTGACAGGAGCACTGAACATGGACACTCAGCAGGGAAATTCCCAGTGCTCCATTGTGCTTTGATACCCAAACCTGCAGAATTAAGGAATTAGTCACCAAGAATATGGCACAGCAAAACACATTTTTCCAGAAGAGACCTGTCTACAAGTGGCCATTTTCTCCAAGATAAATCACAAGCCTTTGGCAGATATTTAAGGATGATTATACTGAAATCTTCAGCTTCTAGGAAAATTAGGATGTGTCTGAATTAATTTATATTTCCTGCTTCCAAGCCTGACTGTAAAGATGTGTTTCTATCCCTGCACTTCCTTCAATGCCACAAGAGAAGGGTTTCCTCACAGCATTCACAGACAAAACCCTCCAAAGAACCATTCATGGAGCTGCTTTCCATGGCTGTGGAGAAGATGGAGGGAGGTGGGTGCCTGGCCTCTGTGAGTGGAGTGAGAAGCCCCAGCACCGTTTGCCTCTGGAAGCAATTACTTAATGCAGGAACCTGCTTAAATTCTGGTCTAACTGCTAAATTAGATGTTAATTATTGTGTTGATAGTCTGTTCTCCCTGACTGTTGCCATTGAACTGCTGCCTGTTCCATTGCTGCCTGGTCTGTTCCACTGCCACAGGACTGCTCCGGATGCTTCAGCCACGGCAGAGGTTGGTGTGATTAATCCAGAGCATCTCTTTTCACACACTGTGGGCAACATTTGTGGTGGCAAAATCCAGAGCCATTCCTTTGACATGACACATTTCATAGGTATAACTGAAAACTACTGGCTAATTTCAACAGGAAAAAGGGAATTCTGGATTAACAGCAATGAGACTAAAAGGAAAGTTAGAATTTGCCTATCTTTGACAATTAATTGAGAGCAATACAAGGTGTGAGTTTAAAGCACAGTAGTTATTACAGAACTGTTCCTCAAAGATACTCTGTGTTCTGAAATAAAACAGTAGGATTTAGGAATAAGTGTTCCAGAGTAGTATTGCGCTATTTTGCAACTCTGGAATAACAAGCCTAGCAGTGAAGATTTATCAAGATGGCCATTTTATGCTTTACCTTCTGGGCATCAGAGAAACTCCCTTCCACCTTATTTTTTCAAACCCCATTGACTCTCTCTCCTGAACAGAGTTTTGTTTATAAACGCAGTGGGACATTCTACAGAGCTCACCTGCACCACTTCCTTTCAGCATTAGCTTTTATTGCTAAACTCCTGATTTATTTAAAGTGGAAAAAAATAACCATACAGCAAAGAAAACCAAGCATTTGTAGGAGTATGGCAACGTTTTCCATACATGCTTTCCCCATGAGTCAGGGTCCATCCTGTGCACTGACACATCCTGCAGACTTGCTCCGACTCGTGGGGCAAAGCCCTGGGTGTGCACAGCACAGGGAGACACCCAGGAAAACAGAGGGAAAGCTGCACCCCAGGAGCTGCCACAGGACACACTGCTCCCCAGGTGTTTATTCCCCAGGATATCAGTGTGCTGGCTGCTCACCTTGCTCCACACTGTGAAATCTGTGGAGGTGCTAGAAAGCAGCTCTGTGGTGATGGGCTCAGGACATTTGGAGGAGCCCTGACAGCCCCGAGAGGCTGCAGTTACAATAAATATCCCTGTGCATCTCACAGCTTCTGCTGAAACTGGGAAACTCAGGCTTGTCTAAGCCTGAGGAGTGATTCCAGCTGAGGTTGTGCATTCAGAGCACATGGCTGTTCCCACAAAACACCACACCTGGACACATTTTTCCTGGAATAAAAAGTGACTTGATACTACCCACTTTACCCCCTTGGAGAGTTCAGTTGCACTGGCTTTAAAAGCCGATTAGGATAACACAGAACAACGCTCTATTTATTCCACAGTGAGTTGTGCAGGAATACAGATGATGGAATGAGTCCATCCCTAAAATTAAACCTAGAAAAGCACACATGGAATTGCGTATATTAATAACCAGTATGTATCATTTCAGTGCTCCGAGGACCAAATGGCCTCCTGATTTGGGCAACTCAGGTAACTATCTGTCAGCAAGATTTCCTCCCCCAAAATATTGTTATCTAATCTGAAAGCTAGGCAGATATTTCAGTGGCTTGGACTGTGATTTACAGCACGGTGTATCAGTCCAAACCTCCTGAATGATCTTAATTAAACTCTGAGAGCGAAAAATTAATCACCATAGTTATTTTATTATGCATGACCAGTAAAAAAATTACTTCAAATTTACATAATGTCTAACAGAAAATTATTTAGTAGTCACATTGAGACTCAGATTACTATTAATTATTTAACTTGTCCTTTTATCACTGGTGAGAAACAGGCAACATTTTGGCACCAAGTTTCTGGACAGTGAAAGGGAAAGGGCTGCTTTGGTATTTCTACCTTGGCCCACAGGTGGCCAGGCTCCATACTTGCTCCAGTTCACTGCAGTAATGCCCAGTGTCTGCTCCTTCCCCCAGAAACATGTCTTTATCAGCACTCTGTCTGCAAAAATACTTCTCCCAGCAATATATAAAATCCACTGTATGCCACTAATTAATCTCCAAGCCATCCCTGCATGGAAATTATTTGTTCTTGGTGCTGAGCAGGACTATGTGCAGGTTTCTCAAACAGGTAGAACATCCCCTGAAGATCCCTGCCCTGCAGGTGCTCCCGAACGAGCCTCACTTTATGTCACCATTACATGCACAGGACTCAACTTTACCATTGCCATCCACTCCCTTTGGGATGTCTCTGACACAAACCCTGCCTGGAACTGCTGGATGAAGCTGCTTTCACCCCTCGGGTCCCTCCAAGGCCCCTGGGTGACAAGCTGAGCCTCAAAGCAGTAGGTTGGTACCAGCCAAGCCCCTGCCCTGCTGCTGGGGTGAAATAACCTCTCTCCACTCTCTGTGTGTTGTCTTGGCTATTCTCTGAAGGGAAGGTTATCCAGGACATCCTCACACATCTCTGTGACCTCCTCAACTCATTGCAGCAATCTGAGGTAGTGAAGAACCAGGCTCTTCCTCCAAGGAGATGAACAAACTCCTCCTTGAGGTACTGTCTGCGCCTAAGAGGAGTCAAGGAGAGACACAGCCATGGAAGGTCTCCTCAGAAACCTCCCCCAGTCCTTTCCCCACGCTCCATCCACAGTTTTTTTCCCAAGACACTCCCTGGATGGCTCTGTCAGGAGCAGGCAGCATGCTGAGCTGGCTGCCTGCATGCAGTGGGGGCCATAAATCACAGTGTGGGACGTGCCGTGGCACATGCTGAGAGCAGGGGAGCATATTGACAGGGCTGTCCACATATCAATGCATCAACCCCAAAGAGAGCCCCCAAGGTAAAGACAACAACCTGCTTTATCAAATTATCACCTTAATGAGCCAAGATTGCAAATAATAGACAATCATGTGGGCTAATGGCTTGGTACATAACCAGGTTAAACAAAATATGGACTGGCACGAACTCTGCAAAACACAGTAGACTATTTACTTTGATATTTCTTAAGAATACCAATAAGTCATGTTGAAATTGAGAAAGTATCCCAAAAATCAGCTTCACAAGGAAGTCAAGGAGCATCTGGTAAACTATTATGTGCTGCACTGCATTTGCAAGCTAATCTGGAAAATTATTACACCACGAGAGTCCTCACTAAGAGTTTTGTCATCTGCAAGAAATCATTGGCCCGTGATAATATCAGTCAGAGATCAGCCTGGGTGCTCCTTTGTAGCCCTGCTGACGTGGCTCCCAGACCATGTGGTCTAACAATGCTCTTCACTGCTGACACTGAGGAGCCACAGGGGAGGACTGAGCTGCTGTGCCACCCTGACACACACAGCAGGCACCCCCAGCTCTCAGGAAAGGAAACTGAGGCAGAGATCCATTCACAAAAGGGGTCAGAGATCATGTACAGGGACAGCAGCTTGGAGATTCCAGATTTTTTGGCCATCTACATTCTCATCACAGGATCACCACACAGGGAAAGTTTCATTTACAAGTGCTGTTCCTACTGGTCTCTAAGTCACCAAGGTGACAGCATGCCCTGACACTTCCAGAGCCACCCTGCCAACCTCCCCTACAGCAGGACAGGCAGCACTTCCAGGTTTTTCTAAGTAGGATGGGAAGTGGGAATGTAACACCATGGAGTAACTTAGACAAAACTAAACCCCCTCGTTTGGTAGCCCTAAAAGATACACCCCACCTCACAACATGTTGTGTGCCTATGCCAAAGTGCCACTGGATGAAGACTCAATGGATGCCAAGGCTGCACTGGGCCTGTCCCAGAGGAGGGATGCTGTCAGGCAGAGCAGTTTATATTTATACGTCAGTCTTCAGAGAACAGCAATGCTCGCTTGTCCTCAGATCTTTGTACGCCTGGGGAGAGGTTTCCAGTTACACAAATTTATTGCAGGGTGACACTCAGAGATCTGATTTCTTGAGAGAGATAATGAAGTCCAGGACTTTCTGGCAAGGAGCAGAAATGTCAGTGTGACAAGCTGATCGCTTACTATACCATAACTTAATACATCCTGTGCGTGTTTGGGAGGATGTTTTTGATGAACTGGCAACCCAAATTAGCAAGGAATTTTTAGCATGTGCCTGGTCTTCTCATACGTCAGGTATCAAGATTCACCTTGAATGGGAAGATCATTCCCTGAACTTGCCATGCTGGAGCAAATGACTCCATTTGCTCTAGCGTGGCAATTTATGACTCCAAGGTACTTGGAGGGATGAGTGGAGAGGGGAGTGTCCACAATTATTCAGGGAAAGCAGATGCTATCAGACAAGGCTGTACCACTGGCTCCTCTGAGCACGGCAGCAGAGACAGCTGCCAGCATTGGCTCTTGGTGACCTGGACAAAAAATGGACAGCAATATCCCATTTTCCAAACAGAAGAGGACAGTTTGGGAGTGATTTGGAATGCTGCCTGTTCCCAGACAGTTAACTAAGTCCCTTTTTTGTAAATCCCTGTAAGAGTAGGAAGCCAGGTTGATGATTTTTTGCTTCCAGTGAAACCAAAGACTCTGCAGGGGCATTGCAATAATGGAATTAAATACTGCAATGGTGGACTTAAATATTGCAATGGTGGATCACAGAGGGAAGAAACAGGGTGGCTGACAGGAGTGTGGGCAGTAGATAATTCAAACTGCAGGGGAGGACAGGTTTAGGCCTACAGCTTTGTTATCTCATTGCAGTCAGATCCTGTTTACTAGACTGACAAACACAACAGCTCGAGAAGTGAAACTGTTTACTTGTAGTAAACTGCTGATGCTCACAGCTTTTGCTCCATGTGCCTCTCGTGTTGCTTTTCCATCCTTCCAAATATAGTCTTCTGTGGCAGGCAAGATCTGGAAGGCTTTTAAGCAGGAGTCTCTTCCCAAAGGGCACTGTGCAGTGCAGTCTGGCCTTTACATATCACTGGCACTCAGGATATAGAAAGAAATTATCTTTCTGGAGATTAGACAGGAATCCATACAAACTCAGAAACAGGGAGATTAATTGCTAGGAATAATATAACCAAACCTGCACACCATGTGCAGTGCATGCTTGTGCAGGGTGCCTATGTGTGTATCTTTACAGAGTAGACTGAGTAGGTGTATGTACATAAAATCTGCCCAGAATTTCACGATTTAAGTTAACTGGGTGGAGGGCAAAGAAGGCTGTGGGCAGGTAACAGAAAGACGCATCCATTTCTTCTATGAACTGGATGAATTGTTAGTCCAGGGAATTCTTGCTGATATGCCTGCCCAACCCATGAATTCAGCTCCTGATCCTTGTGGTAGTCATGGAAAGTCCAAAAACATTCTTTCCTCTTTCTCCTCCTTATGTTAACTGGATTCACATCTAGAGCTTCTATAGAAAAGGAGGCAAAAGAATTTCCAAGATCCAGAGAGAAAGAGTAGGGATCTGAAGACAGAAAAACCCAGCAATTTACCCTTTTCTAGGTACAGAAAATGTACCCAGGTACTGCCAGGGCCCATGAGGCTGCCCATGGACTGAATATGCTTTGAGAAAAGCAGCTGAACTAGGAGACATCGAGGTCACAATAAAAGGGCTGCCCTGGCCCTTTATTTCTTCTGTTGATAAGATTGTGAACATCCTCACTAAGTTATAAAGTGGAAACATGCCCAAAGCATCCTAGTGATGAGCTACATTGCTGTAGGTGGTAACTAACTGTAAATAAAGCTGTAACTCTTTGGACTTAGCCCACAACAATGTTTTTTCCTGACTAGAAATTCAGGCTTGATACAGAACAGGGAGAACGTACTGACCCTAAAACTCCCCAGGGCAGACTGACATGGAAGACCAAGTTGATTCCAGGAACACAAGTAACTGACCTCTCCATTTTAGAAAAAGTTATTTGTGCTCTGCAAAGCTCCAGTGTATAAAATGTATATGAGCAGATCTGTTAAAAAATAAGGAAAAAAATTAAAAGATAAAAGAAAAACCAACCAAAAAAACAAGCAAAGTCTTTGACATCAGCTGAAAAAAGCACATGTGAGATGACAGCCCTCTGGGCCTAGGGCTTTTAATTGTTCTCCACATAGCTCTTGCTGGAGATGAGTTGGTTTTGTTTAGGAGTTGGCTCCTGAGCCCACACCTCCCAGGTTACTGGGCTCTCCAGGAACCTTCCAAACACCAAAAGCTTTTACAGGGAAAGCACCAAATCGCCTACTTCGCAAGAGAGAGCTGAGGATAATGGGACTGATAGAAAGCTGGATCTATTTTCCTGCTCTCACTGACAGTCTGGGCTTTCTTGTGACAAATCCTTCTCTTTTTGTATTTCCCAAAGCAATCCTGTCAGGGCAGCCCAGCTGCTGGGCAAAGGCGAGCCTGGAGCTTACCTGGGGAAGGGACAGTGAAAGTCACAGCTGCACTCAAAAGTCACGTAACAGAAAGAGGAGAGGATCAGGTCCTGAGTTTAGGAAAGAATTTGCTTTTGAGTTTTAAACAACAACAATGTCAGTATGGACACCATTTTGGCATTTCTAACTACTAGCAGAAACCCCTGCAGAATAATGAGGTTTGAAATGGTGATTCCTGAAATGAGTCATTTTTCTTTGGTCCATATTGCAAATCCATACTTCTCTAGCCTGTGCCACTCAGCAGAGCAGTGCAGTGCCATGGGACAAGTTACCAGATGTCCTGCTGACCATGAACATTCCTGGAGCTATGTGAGCAAACCCCTCAGCAGAATGGCAGCAGTACACAAACCTGCACCTGAAAGACATACAGGTGTTTAGATCTCCTAATCTGAGCTCCAAATCTCACTCAGAGCCATCTTTGGTTCCTCGTGCATCTTTTGATCTAATCCTTGTCCTGACTTGTGTTGGTGATATTGCCACTGGCAACAGGCAAAGTCAGGAATGTAAGAACAAAGGAAAGTAGAACAGAGAGAGACCATCCAGGCCATAAAGCCCAACGTCATGAAAAACTCATGAGCCTGGAAACTTACCTGAATCTCTTACTTTGTCAAATAAAAGTTTTTACACCACCCTGTAAACAAACTGACACAGATATTTTCAGTTTGGTCAGTTAAACTCCATTTGGGTGGTATTTTATGTCAGGAAAAAAAAATCATATCAATGAGATCAAAATTATTTCACTTATTTTAATTTTTCAGATTAACAGGAAACAATACTATTGCTAAAGAATTAGTTGACTGGGTTGATGCTGATTTAAGCTGGTGAGTGTTAGAGTAGTTGACATCTCAAAGCCAAGCTTGAGATGATCTGTTCTGCTCGTGAGAGCTCCACTGATTTCCCTGGCCTTGCACAATGGCCCAGCTTGGATCAGTCACACTCCAGACATCACAAGTGGAGAGACAGCACTTAACTGCCCTGCACGTGTCTGCTCATCAGGGCAGCAAACCAGAGAAATTCTGGCACTGATTGTCCAAGGGAAGATGAAATACGAAAGGACCTACTCTCTCTCATCACTGTGAGACTCAAGGTGTTATAGACACAGATATCAGACACAGAGACAGATACAGGTAAAGCTGACAGAAAAAGCAACACCTGGTACTATTTACTGGGAACCCTGTTTTTTTCAGTAGCATCACACATAAAATCCCATCAAAATTAAAAGCAGAATTCCCACTGTCTGGCCTAAGGATCAGGCCCATTATATATTTTAAAAAGTTAGATCAGCAGCTTGCAAAGTCTCTTAAGGGTTTTTATTAGGCTCCCTAATTAATTCAGAAGCAAATAGATTATTTCTCAGGAGGTGAAAAGCAGGAATTATTTAAAAGCTGCCTTTAGGCAAACTACCAGGGAATAAGAAAAATGTAACTACTGGTTATGTCAGATTTCACTTTACAGATCAAATTCATTGTGTCAGCTCCTTTTCTTTGTTGTGATTCTTTTAAGATGTAAGGAGACCTCTGTGTTGTAGGAAAATAAGGTGCTTCACCAAGCAATGCAGCATCTTACTGTACTTTCCTCCTCCTAATAAATATCTCCCAAATGGGAGTCTGTGAGGGAGGGCAAGAAAACAAGACAGAGGTGCTTTCCCCTCTTCTCTAGGTTGCCTCTTCAAGGGACAGGAGAGATTTTCACACATTGAATTGTGCAATGCAAGGGATATTATGGATCAATTATTTAAGTGTTACATGACTGTAACCCCTTATATTAACTTCTGCATAAAAGAATAATAAAGGAATTCTTATCCAGAGGTCTTGTCTTCTAAATATGTAAATATAGGTTTGAGGGGATAGCAGAGCTGCAGATAAAGTCCCACAGCAGGTCAGTGACAGGGCTAGGAGTAGCCACAGTCCCCTGATTTTCCCTGCCAGCACAGGCTGCCTCCACATTTGCAGTTGCTGTAGTTTGGCACAGATCTGCTGAGGCAACTGAAACTACACCTACCCACACCAGATCTGGCTTTGGTGACTGTTTTTAGGAATTATGGCTGGAACACCAGAAGACCAAAAGGCACCAAACACCCAAGTCCCAGGGGAAGTCAATAAACTCAGCTCCCATTATCCTCTCTGAAACAACCCAGCTGAGATGGAAAATGATAGGAGAGCTGCAGATACATCACTCATTGGTAACTTAGAAAAGCTTACTTAGTGTAAGCTCTGTGGGTAAGAGGTTTGTGCTGCTTAATCTCCTCTAAGCCTGCTAAGACACTGCTTTTTAATTCAATGGAGGCTGTTAAGCCCTGTCCTGCACAAAGAAGCAAACGGTGTAAGGACCCTGTGAAAAGCACAGCAAGTCCAGTGTGAGGCCAAACTCAGCTTTGTGGCAATCCCAGGCCTGTGGATGGGCAGGAGGGAGGATTGGCAGGCACAGCACAGCCTGGCTGGATCCTGCTGGAATCAGTGGAGGTGCTGCAGCTGAGGGAAGGAGGTGCTTGCCCGGGGTATCCCCCAAAAAGCTGCTGCATGTTAACGCCAACAGCTGCACGGACAAAACACAATTTCAGGCACGAAGAAGCCAGATGATCAACCAGAGAAAAAGCATCTGGACAAAAGTCTTTTCTACTTTGTGACATTTTTCCTGCTTTGCCGCAGCAGTGCTGCAGAGGCTCTCCAAAAGTGATTCTCTCTGTGTTGCCTGGAGGACGTGGGAATCATTCCTGTGCAACAGGATGAGCAAAGGCCTCTGCATTATTCACTCCCACCACACTGTCAGCCTTGTTGGTTCTCTGCACACACAGTACAGATTTCACCCACAGCAATCAAAGCCCAGCTTCTGGAAGCCTCTAGGCTGGAATAAGGTGTGTCTTTGCAGCAGCTCCTGGCTCCACTGCTGCTCCCTGGCCACGGTCTGGCTTTACAGGGAAGCTGCTGCTTAGCAGGTTTTTCTTTTGGGGTAGGGATTGTTACATGGGAAATCTGAAGACCCTTAAATATTCAAACTTGGGCTTAGCCAGTGAGAATCAGAAAGCATCAATGTCTGAGAAGGCTGGCTCACCCTCCTGTTTTTCTGGGATGCCCTCCAGGTACCTGAGGACTGTAAAGCAGAGAAGAGGAGAGTCAATAATTCACACTTTCACAGGACCAAATTCGGATAAGCCTGAGCAAACCAAGCCAGCCACGCTCTCTGCTGGGGCTTAGCTGCTCCAGTCCCTAAATATTTTGTCTGATGGCTCCTTCGAATTCTAAAGGCAAATTAAGAAGCTTGCTGTTTTAAGAGGTTTTGTAAATCTCCTTCCTTTAATTCTCCTCGTGTACTCTGCCTGGGTGTGTTCTCATTACAGCTAGGAAAGACCTGAAGATCTTGTTTCCAGGTTCTTCAGTGTGGGGCAGATATTTGAATTCAAGTCATAAGAATGTGAACACAAAAGAACAAATGTTGAAGAATTTCCTCACTCACCAGCATTCCCTAGTCCTGACTTAGATCTTGGTGACTCTACTGGTAATTTCTACATTTTTTCACGACAGAGCCAAAACCGTATTTGATGTGAATGTGCTGAAGAGGAGACGTTTACATTTCTTCAAAGAGTTGTCTCTGTTTGAATGCAGTTGCTGTTTGTGCCTTAGATAGCCTTGAATAAAATAAAAGACTGATCTAACACCTGTGGAGTCAATAGGAATAATTCCTGACAACTGGTGGGGTTTTGATCTCAAGTCTGTAAAGCAAAGCAGGAACTGTGGCAGTAAAAGTGAGAGCTACACTTCAGTCAGAAATGGCCAGCAACAAAGGACTAAATCCTGTTGTGCAATTCACTGACCTCTCAAGAATATCTAAGAGACAAAATTCCTTTGCAAATATCACACAGGTGAAGTTCTGTGCAGAACAGGGCAAGTCATTTTTTATGTGATCTCCCAGGAAGTCTGGGTGGGATGGGGAGACAGAGAAATAAAGAGCATCATTGGGTCAGGCAGCTTCCAGTTCTTCTCTTTTCAAAAGACAGAGGGAAAAAAAAAAAGAACAAAAAAGGGGAAAAAAGGAACAAATTTTTGCCTGCTGAGAGGAGACCCTCATTTAGTCATTATTGTGGGAGCTTTGCAGTAGTCTAAAGGAGATTCAGACAAGGACATCTACTTACAACTATTTTTTAGCCTTTGTAACGTTCACAGCAAACTAATGCAAGCAAGGACTCATTTCTGTTAGTCAGAAAAGTGTTTATGTTGGCAGAAAATGTATCTTCAAAGCCTCCTAATGCAGCATTACAAAAGACAACAGTAAGTTACTCAAACTGGAGATCAAGCCTGTTTACTTTGATGAAAGAAACAGTCTAAGGCACCAAAGGGTGCAGCAACAGCTGACAGGCCAAACACGGAGTCCAATCCTGCAAATGCTTCCTCTTCTGAGGCCAAAAATCTAAATAGCACAAATGATGGGAATATGCACAGCAGCTCTGTTATTTCTAGCTGTAGTTAGGAATAAAACCAATCAGGCCATTTGTCAAGGTGCAGCCATGCAAAACACAGCGGCTTTATCTTAAATGACACAGATAAGAAACATTTCCATTGAAGTTTTTTGGTTGCTTTAGCCACATACTGGCAGTCACACTTGCTAAGCAGAAAATGGTTGGGTTTTAATAAGCTCTCCTGGGACCGCTGGACAGCAGGGACACTTCAAGACAGTTTATTGCTATTTTCTCACTCTCAGTCTCCCTTGGGTGACTTCTGGATTATCCACGCCAGGACAGAGACACTTGGGCTGCCTCCAGGCAGGACAGCTCGCTTCAGCAGAGCCTCTTCCTTTGTGTGAATGCGAGCGTGCTGCTCTCAGCGGGCAGCCAAAGCGTCTCTGTCCCACATTCCTGACACTGGGACACCACTCCCATGCCGGGATGTGCACGGCACAGACATCCAGGCACGTTGCACAGAGCCAGCTTGAATAGGAATTGCCGGCACCGAGCCAGAGCTAATAAGGCTGGCGAGACCTGAGCTGACTCCTGCAGTGGTGAGTGCAGGGAGCCAGGTCAGGAGCAGCGCTGTGCCCCCGCCTGGAGCCAGCAGTGCTGGGAAACAGGGCACAAAGGGGAGCTCAGATCCAGCCGAGTTTATCAGCACCAGCCACCCTCTGCCGTGCAGACCTGCCGGGGTATTTCAGGTGACTCTTCCCAGTGCTCGTGTCATCTAATTTCTCTCTTTACCTGAACCATCCTGGCCTCTAGCATGCAATGGTGAGCTGAGTGTGTTAGAAATCAATTTATAACAAAATTTAAATACCCCAGTGAGTTACGGCCAATCTGCAGTGCAACAGTTTTCAGCCAGATGGTCAGGCTATCACAACCATCTCATCTGAGCTCCTGATTAATGTGGGTCACAGAATTTCCTGCAGCCTGTTGGCAAGTTTAGCTCCAAGCAGTATTAGTAAACACAGCACCATCGTGGTTCTTCATCACCCATGTGGTGGCTTGAGCAGGGCAGTAAAGCAGGATGGGTCTTTTTAGGTAGACAGCAGTGCTGTCTGCAAGATTTAGATGGGTGCAGGAGGCTCCAAAGCACTGGCAGGTGCTGGGAGCTGTAGAAGGCTCTGAGCTGGGGCTGAGCTCCTGCAGCTCCTGTTGGCAGGGGCAGGAGTCACAGAGTCCTGCCCCCAGTTGTAAGGAAATCAAGTGAAGTTTTGCTTAAGTAAGGGCTGAGTTAGTCATGAGTCAGGATTCATGGACTTGGCCCAAAATACACATACATTTAAAAATAATTGCCTTGAGTGCTTGGAGAAGTTTTCAGCAACACTGGGGAGATGTGAATAATTTTGGTCCAGTAGGAAGATCAAAGAATGCTGCAAATATCCCTGTTACCCAGCCTCGTGGGCACTGTCCAGCCCAGCCACAGAAGCTCTTTGCTTCCCAGGGTGAGAACCTCAAATCCACGGGTGTCAGAGAGTGAAATCATACCTACTCTTTGATGTATTTATATGGGTGGAGATTCCAGGTCATGCAATGAAATGGAATTACTCACGCCCTTTTGTTCCCAAGGATTAAAGCCTTTATCTTCATATTCTCAGCAGGAATATCATAATGTTTTGGGAAAGGAAGCCTAACATCTATAGCAGTTGTATGCTACCGTTCTTTTAAATATATATGATATGTGGTTAGCCTTCAGGACAGAATGGAGAGGCATAAGAGCAAACAAATGAACTAACAGTAAAGAGAGGTGAGTGGCTGTGAACAACCAAGCACAGCCTATCGGTGCAGGGCTGATCTCCCTTTCCCTCACTCCCACGGAGCACTCATCACTTGTAATCATATGGGAAAACTGCACCAGCAAAATAATGTATTGTTAATATTCCTGTGTTGATTCTTTTCTGCCTGTGATATCTTGCCCTAGCTTGAACAGCCCCAGGCACATCTATTACACACATCCAATGGAAACAGTTCCTTATGGTTTGAAGGTAATGAGGAGATCCATGAAAGTGTTTGCCTGCTTGGTACCAAGTTCATACCCCAAATGATGAGCATGACCCCAATGCACAAAGTAACTTTAGGAAGAGGAATAATAACACAGGTTAACAGCTATCAGCTATTCTGTAATAACTGTCTTTTTGCTTTCTCTACCCCCTTGCAAATTCAAAGTAAACCAAAGTAGTTTTCTCCTGCCTCAGAAAAGGGGGGATGGCTGCACTGCTGGGCAAGAGCACGAACAAGGCAATTGTGGTGAAGAACCTGACATGCAGGAACCTGCTACACTGTGGTAACTCACCTGTATGTCAGAGCCCTGAGCACAGGCAAGACTCAGAACCAGTGCAGGTCATAAGCTGGGAACAGGTAACACTGGGCAGGCAAAGCTTCAGAACCTCAGCACTTCTGTCGTGGGTCATGCAGGCAAACCCTCGTGCTATGCACTGAAATTGTGCTAAGCCATTTGGCACTGTGCTGATTATTTGCTTTGGTCACATCTTGTGATCTGCCTTGGCAAGCTTGAAGAGGTGTGAAACAGAACAGCTATTAGAACTAATAATTATCATTATTTGCCTTCAGCAGGTGCTGAGAACTTCACTCAGAGTGCTGGGTGGTGTACAGAACACAGCAAGGACCAGACAGGATAAAAAGGATACACAACTGATGAGAGCAATGTCAATTCAGTTTCAAAACATCTTAAACTATGTGCCTCTCAGTCACTCAGCAAATCAGATCTTAACCACACTTTCTACAAGACACTACTACACAGCAGTAATGGAGCACATAATTCCTTTTCATTCCTCAAGCCAGCTCTTATGTGAGCATCCTGTATCCACTGGAAAGGAACATGGTGCCTAATGCTCTTGGTTCAAGGCAAAAGTGTAAATATGTCAAGGACACCCTGAAGCAAAGACATCGAATCCCAATTAAAGATTTAAATTTAAAAACCTGTCTTGGAATTTCAGCATTTATCTTTGGGTTTGGGGTTTTTTTTTTTTTTTTTTTGCTTGTTGTTTTTTATTTTTTAACATTTGAGCAAGAGAGACACTTGGTAAGGCCCAGAACAAGTAGAGAAACAGCCAACAAGAGACTGATGAGCAGCTGGGAGTGATGAGGACAGCACAACACGCAGCAGCCGAGCCACAGGCACTTCACTCATACTCAGCATTTTACAGGCATATCTAAGAGAACTTCAGTAGGGGATTTCATGCTCTGTTCCTTCACTGGACAACAAAATTGCACTCATCTGCCATCAGAGCAGACACTGACTGTCGGCTCAGAAAAACACTTTCACAGAAATCCCAACAAGAGCCTTTTCCTCATTCTGCCATTACTCAGGTAATCAGTGACCCACTTGTGACTGTGAGAGGGCCAAGGACTTGCAAAAGACTAAGGCACATGTTTAAGACTGAGCAGAAGAACAGTTTTACTGAAGTTAAGCACATTTATGAGTGATTTCATAGAGTTGGGCTGAACTCTGCAACTGCTCATCGTTCTTGCTGATAGCATCTGCATCAATAAAGGGTGGATCAGCTGTGAGTTACACAGAAGGGAAAGGTGAAGAGAAGAGAAATCAAGGAGGAAAGTCGGTTGCTAAGGAAAAAATCAGAGTCTGAAGAAAGATTTTTTGGCTTTTCCAGAAATTACAAAACCTCCCCAGCCCCAGATGGGAGGGTTCAAGTGAGCTGCCTGTCATAGCTGTGACTCTTGTGTTCATAAAGGTCAGCCTGGCCACAGGAAAACACAGGCACAGCCAAATGCCAGGCATTTGTTTGGCTCCAAGAGTCTCTTGGTGCTTTAAAACTGCAAATGAAACACAGCACGAAGTTGGAGCACACCAGGACTTGAGCTTTTTCCAGCAGCACAGAGATGTGGGAGGCTGACTGGTGCCAGCAGTGCTTGTGGCTGGCAGAGGTGAGGCCAGGCGTGGGTCTGGGCTCCTCACCTCCTCCCAAGCCATTCCCCAGCGTACATCCTGCAGCAGCCTTGGGAACATCCACGAAGGCTCAGTGACTCCACAGAGATTCATCTGTGAGAAGGACAGAGGACCAGGACAAGTTACTGAGCTGAGATATGTCACTGGGACAGGATAAGCAGGGCCAGAAGTCACAGAACCAGGTTATGGATGAAAACTCAATTTCCCACTTCGTAAAATGGGATTATTCGTATTGGCCTTTGTAGAGCTCCATCAGACTGAGATATTCTCATATTTAGAAGTGAGGTAGCAGTGCTATGCCTGGCAGTTATTTACCTGCTTTAAAGCACAACTGGCTTTTTCTCTGTGTGTGTGGTGCATGGTATCACAGGGCTGCTGCCTCCAGAGATCATCAGTTAAATGAATCAACACCCTGTGTGTCAGGATCTGAACTACTGCATTTGGCAGTTATTGGGAGGATGACCAGACAGCAACAGGAATTTCTTCTTTGAGGGCAGACAGTCAAAAGAGCATCCTTTACCAAAGAACAGACAGCCACAGGGCATCCCAGGCATTCCTCAAGGATGCTTAAGGCTCTGCCCCAGCCTGTGTGCACTGGGGTGGGCACAGCACTGGGCAGGGTGTGAGCAGGGGGCACAGCTCACCCAGAGACACGGAGTCACAGAGGTCAGACCTGAATGGCTGAGCCCAGGATTGGGCCCCACTCCCCGTGAGGGCATCCAGGGAATCTGCAGGTGGATGAAGGCACCGAGCACGCCCCCAGCTCTCACTGTGGTTGGTGGCTGCTGGGCATCTCATCTTCTGTAGGTACTGCACCAGTGAACTGAATAAATTTTTCCTGTCTTGATAGTGTTAAAAACTTATTTCTGAGTAATTTTTATCAATCTTCACCAGCTGCTGTGACCCTTCAGTCCCTTTATCCCCTCTAGTCCCAGGGGCCAGGTCCATGAAGCTGAACCATGCACCTCTTGTGCAAGTCAGAGTGCCAAGAGTGCTGACAGCAGGACTGGAAACCACAGGCAAAATGCTCTGCTCTCTGGGGATGCTGGCTGCAGGAAGGAAACGATTCAGATTTTTTCCAGCAATGCAACTATTCCTGACAGCTACAGCCTCAGCACGTGCAAGAGCAGGGGTTAAGATGATCAGCTTCGAGATAAAGCTGGAGATGCCCAGATACATTTAAATTCGGCAGGCAGAGGCCCTGCTGTGGCTGTCCTGGGATCAGCAGCGGCACGGGACCCACATCCCTGAGCTGGAGAGGGGTTCCCACAGTGAGTGGGGCTGGCCATGGCGTGCCCAGCCAGGCTGCCGCCCCCCGCCCTCTCCGCCCTCGCTGGCCACCTCCGCGGCCCCTGGCGCTGGGAGAATCCACCCCTGCTGGGGAGCAGACCCGGCTCGGGATGCCACAAGAGGGAGCAAAGTTGCCGGCTGGGCACGGAGGGGAGCGCTCGGACGCAGCTGGAGACCCCCGGGCTGGGGTCAGCCCCCTGTCTCTCCTGAAACCTCGGGAAGGGCAACACATGGCACTGCCATCACGGAACACAATTTCTGCCAGAAAGAAAAAATAGAACAGGCACGGGAACGAGCCATGAAAACCCATCAAGTAGCGAAAGCTGATCAGCCTCTCCAGATTTCACAACTATGGATGCGTGTGTATGTATATATAAATATATATATATAAAAACACATACGCATCTATAAAAAAAATCTTCCATTATCCCTCAAGGCGTTTGATTGTTTTGTTAATTCCCAGGATGTAATCTGTTTTGCATTAAGTGGGATGTTAAGCATCTAATTGTCAAGCGTTGATAAGCCATGGGAAATTTTATTACAAGATAGGCATCAGCTGAATGGAGATAAAACACATCAGACACTGAGGTGCGATTTCCAGGTGAGATCAGTGTATGAAGGGGTGAATACCAGAATCGGGCCTGCCAGGGATGAGGTGCAGGAGTGCTACAGGTGGAAACGGGCAAATTGAGGACTTACAGATCAAAATCTGCTATTACCAACAGCTCTGTGTTCTCAGCTGTGCATGGCACTGGCAGTGTGCACCTGGGCTGATGACATCATTTGGAAAAGGTCCCATATTTTATGTATTTCATGTAAAACCCATTATTTATACCTACAAGTTCCAAAACATCTAAAAATACTATCAATTACCCATAAGTACCAGAGCAGAGACTGTAAACATGTTTTTCTGCCCCCTCTTATCACTTCAAATGAGACCGAATTTGCCAGTCAGCCCAGCCCCTTGCTGGCCAGCCCAGCCACGTGCAGTTCATGCCCTTGCAAGAGAAGATCAGACACATTTTTGCAATTCAAACTGAGGTTACTGTCAGCCCAAGTAATTGCTTGATCTTGTGATTGGCAGCGTTACCTTCCTCCTGCCTGTGTACCTCGCACTGTCTTTCACTGTAGGCAGAGAAGTCTCCTAGCTGAGACACTTCCATGTCTGCCCCAAAGTGACTCACAGCACACGTTTCCATCCATCCATCCCTATCTATCCATCCATCCATCCATCCATCCATCCATCCATCCATCCCTATCCATCCCTCCATCTAGCCATCCATCCATCCATCCATCCATCCATCCATCCATCCATCCATCCATCCATCCCTATCCATCCCTCCATCTAGCCATCCATCCATCCATCCATCCATCCATCCATCCATCCATCCATCCATCCCTATCCATCCATCCATCCATCCATCCATCCATCCATCCATCCATCCATCCATCCATCATCAACAGGGTGTCAGAGGCTACTCCAGGTCCTGGCCCATCGTTTTTACTACAAGAATTCTTTACTTTTCATTAGACTGTTGAGCAGCTTTCTCTGGAGCAGCACAAGGAAAGGAAAGGAAAGCAGATCCCCTTGGTGCTGGGTGTGAGCTCCTTCACCAGACACACCATTGCATCAGCAGGGTCCTGTTATCTCTGTGACCTCTGTCATGATTTGGGAACAGCAGAAGCAGATGCAGAGATTGGGGTGTGTGATACCAACACCCTTTGAGCTTTTTAACCTCAAGCACTGTTTGTTTTGCTTGGTGCTTCCGACCGACCGACCACGGCTCCTCCAGAGCAGCCTTGTGGTTCTGAGCTTCCAACCAGAGCCTGGAGGTGGCTGTGAGCCTGTCCCTAAGCCAGCCAGGTGCCATCTGTGCCCCCATCATTTCGATGCCCACTGCATTGGCCTCTCTAGAGGCAGCAAGTGCTGTCGATGGACTCACAGGCAGCCCTTCCAGAGCACCCAGTGACTCCAAAATAAGTGCTTAGAACATCCACCTTTGTTTTGAATTGCGACAGCGCTGAGGACACATTCACAAAAAGATAACCAATTCCTGAAATTTCCTGATTATATGCTCTTAAAAAGCAACTGGCAATAAGTTCAATTCTAGTTCTTTTAAGAAGCTGCTTTTTTTCTTTTCCTTTCTTTTCTCATTGTTGCCAGAGAAGGTGGGAGAGGAAACCAAGGAGGAAACATTGTAAAATTCCTACATATTTTAGGGACAAAAAGCAGTTGTCATTACAGAAGGTATTTTTAAGAAACGTTCACTCCATCAGTTGTCAGGCAATTTTGTTCTGCACAGTGCTGCTGCAGGCAAGGTAATAACACAAACTGGTATTATATTTTACATAAAAATAAGGATATACTCCCAGCTGAATCAGAGCTGCCTTCTCACCAGGGCTCTGACAGTCCTGACTGGAGCTCAGGGCTGGTGACTCAGCAGCCACTGGTGACTCAGCACTCAGAGAAATCGATGGAAGCGCCTCCAGGACTTTTTGTAAGAGCTGAATTAGGCCACATTTTAGCCTGGTAAGTGAAACGTGCTTCTGACAACTTGACTTCATAGCTTCAAGTCATTTTCTGTATCTGCTCTAAACTATCTTCAACTGAATTTTCATAAAGACAGCATTTACCCACTGGCTTCCTGACCCAAAATGGGCTGAATTTCAACAAATGGAGCTATTTGGGCTCAAATATTCTATGTCTTGCTTGCAGGGACTGTAGGGATCTAAGAGGCTTTTGACATAAAATCCTTTGCCTTCGAACAAGCATTTACAAACACAAACAAATTTTTTTTTCTCTTTCTCTTATCTTCTCTTCTTTCTATCTCCTTTTATTTTTCTCTCCAGGTGGAATGTGCATTCTTTGGGTCAGAAAGCAGTATCTACTGCCATTAGGACTTTCAGTACAGTTATTAAACAATGTGGTGGTGTACCTCTGCCTCTCAGAGATTTGCCAGTTGTCTTTAGGATGAAATTCTTAGTGGTGAAAGAAACTTGTTAAAAAATGTGAGGGGGAGGGAGGAAAAATATTCAGTTGCTTTGTAAATAATTTTGCCCTGCTCCTGGTATTTTTGGCTGCCTGGCAGCATCCCAGCTCTGTATCACTTCCCCATGTACCACCCACAGGAGCCCCATGAGCAATGGCTCAATGCTGAGTTACCCCAAGCCACTTCTGGCGACCCCACATTGAAAGGGCAAAGCCCTACCACAGCTGGGGGCTCCTGAAAGCCTCATAGGACACCTGAAGCCATCCTAAAGAAACATCCTCTTGACTTAGTGACCACTTCTGGGTTTGAAAGGACATCACTGAGGACCTGGCACTGGTTTGTGCAGTGCCAGGGAGGGGCCAGGAGGTGGGAATGACACATCCTCTGCCACTGAAATCAGCAAGGCCCAGCCTGTTTTTGCTGGGCAGCCCCTCTCGCAGATGCCAGCCCTGCCACCTTGTGCCAACGCCAGTCACTAGGGATGGATGTGGGAAAACCACAGCACACCCACAGAGTCACAGGCTCCTGTCCTGGCTGAGTCAACTCAGCCCCTCATTCTTGCAGGGAAGATATGCACAATCTGATGGAGCTTATCATGTGTGTATGGGCAGGGAGTGATTCCGTGGCTTCAAAGAGCAGATAAGGCCATCAAAGCGACTGTGAGCTCCAAACTCTGCCTACTCACAGCAGACCCGAGCACCACCTGAGCTCACACTCCAGCCTGTCTTCAGCATCCACTAAGGACTCATTTATTGCACTTACTGCTCTCCACTGCTGTCAGCTGGCAGAGTCAGCACAGCCCTGAGGAGAGGAGTCATCCCTGCTTTCTGCTTGTGCATCAGCAGCACCTCACTTTGCCCTGAGATGCAGCTGTGGTACCTGCATGAGGTAGTGCAGGGAGCCCGGGGGGGCTGTGAGCACGGCCACCTCCCCACCCTTTGCTCCCCAAGAATGTCACATGGACATGTCTGGGAAGTAAAGGAGTGGTGTGAGGACACACTGTGGGTCCAGGCAGCAAGGAAAGACACCGGGGAAAGGACAGGGAGCCTGTTTAATCCCAAGGGCCCATTCCAACAGAGAGCAGAAATAAGAAATAAGAAGTGGCAGGTTTCCCACCCTGGTGAGCACAGCAGAGGGGAGGCACCACCCTCAGAGGTGGACAGGATGCCAGAGGAGAGGCAGAAATGGATGAAAACAAAGCAAACCTTCTCTGTTGACTCAGGGCAGGAGTAGAGACAAGACAATCTTCTGCCAAAGGCTGTTTCACCCAGCACCACCTCAGGAGGACTCAGATGGAAAGAATTTCACTTGCGGGCAGGAGGGCAAGTCAGATACAGTATCTAAGCACACTACCCCACCCTTCTCCAGGCTTGTCCTCGGTTTTGATATGCAGCGTGCAAATCTGGAATGCATTCATAAATAAATGTCAAATTCTCAGATGTATTGTCAGCCTTAAAGAAAATGAGCAGACTTAATTAAAAATCCCACTGTTTCTTTGACTCATGACCTGAGTCACTCCTTCAGCCTTGCTGCTTTTTATATATTTAACACAAAATACATGTATTTTACATTATACTTTATATACATTTTACATTATACACTGAAATACATTATATCTTTAGCACTGAAATACAATCAATACTTATAAACTCCAAGAAGTCAGCAAGATGATACTCCAGAGTATGAGGAAGTCATCCATAAGCTGTAGCAACAAGAGGCTCAGGATGTCTGAGGAATCTCTGTGCAATACTCTCATGTGATAATGACAGGCAGATTGCCATTTATTGAAATCACAAGATGCCATGAATCCACTCCCATATTCCCTACCCAGTGAGGACATATTTTACTGCATTTCAAATATTTTGCTCCATCAGGTGATGGCACAGACCCACTGGGCTCCAGATGTCTGTAACTAAACCTCTCCTCAATGTGGGCTGGCATATTCATCCCTTAAAGACTCCATTTGTCCCAGATTTTTTCCCCTACCCCTGACCCACGGGAACACAACGCTCCTGCCTGGCACTCAGTGTTAGAAGGAAGCCAGTTCTGGCCACCTACACCATAAACCATTCCCATGGCTGGCGATGTCCCATTTCTCCTGCCTTCAAAGGAGTGGCTGTGGGCAGGACACCGTGTGACGGGACAGGTTGTGCTGCTCATGCCTCCTCCTGGGAGCCAGGCTCTGTCCCAGCACGAGGTCCCAGCAGCAGCTCCCCTGCCTCCCAGCAGTGCCTGCATTGTTTGTGCATTTCCAACGAGGATAAAAGACCCTCCCGAATCCAAGCCTTGACCTCAACTGACACCAAAAGCCACAGAAGGCACCTAACCCTCACAGAGCAAGGACGTACCCACCAGTGCTATCCTGTGAGAAAGCTTCAGCCAAACCACAACAGAGTCCACTGTTTCCACGGGCTTTGGCTGAGGTCTGCTTTAAAACCCTTCCTTTTCCAGTACAGCCTCTGTCTGGACCCATTTTGGCTTATCACAAAGCCAGTGGCAAATGTCCCATGATTTCGGTAGTGATGTGCTTCAGCAAAACTTATCACAAACAGGGATAACTGGAAGACTCTAGACATCCCTACCTGTCCAGCACAAAAATAACCTTCTGGCTGGTGGTTCTGCTGCTGCTCAGGCAGCAGCAGGCTCTGAGGAGTTCAGCAGCAGTTCTTTCCACTGCAGGCAGCACCTGGGCAGACACACGGACTAGCAGACCCACCAGGCTCTCTTTCAGATATATTTTCTATTATTAAAGAGTTTCACCATTTTACTGTATCTTACTTGTAATTAACAAGGTTTATCATCGAGGTTTGTCACTAAGGAACAGGCACTCATTCCTGATGCAACAGAAGAGAATGGGCCAGCTGCCACTGTGCTGATACTTCTCATTTTTCACCAGTGGCCAAGGACATGTAAGAGCAGGCAGAATCCACCTAAGTAATTTTGCAAACTAGGCTGTCAAGCTCTAATGCCAGGAAATCTATCTGTTGCAAAATGCAACCTAAACACCACATCATTGTAACACCTGCACTACCTACTCCTGACTAGGTTTAATACAAACTGGCCTTTTTCAGCACAGCAATGTGGCCTGTATTTAGGCCCCTGTGAGAAGTTTAGCAACTCTCTTACACTGCCTTTTTCCAAGAAATAAAAATTTGGTTATAAAAATCTTACTCTGGAATGGCATTTTGCAGAGACACCCCCTTGGCTCAAGTGCAAACAGGCTTTGGTAGCAAAGTGAAAAATCTCCATTTAAGCACTGAGGTGGCCAGACTGTGACACCAGTGTCACCATTTCCCAAAGAGGTTTTTGCCTTCTCATCTCCTCTCCTAGACCCATGCAGTATTGCTGCCTTGTTTAGGGGTCACTGAAGGGTAGTGGGAATTTTCCCATCACCTTCAGAGCCCCATGAAAGCATCACTCACTGCTCCATTTGCATTTGTTTGCTTTTTTGTACAGCATGATTTCACCTAAGTCAAGCCTAAGCTCAGATGGCCAGCTTTGTTTAGTAAAGCACTGTGAACACGAGCTTTAAGTCCCAGGATTTAAGAATGGACTTAAAAGCTCGGCTGATACCAGAACTGCACATCCATTTTATTCATTATTCATGGCCCTGATGCTGCTGGAGCTGCCTTCAGAGAGCTCCTCAATACTGCTTTTGACGTGCAGAATCACCAGCCCTTGTTGGCAACCACAGCAATTCCCCTCCACTCTGTGAATGCATTATTAATTGTGGAATTTGGATACCAGTGGATGTCCTTGCAGTTTCCAGACTTTCACAGTTGAGACAGCAGGGCCCATAAAAGGGCTCTGTGGGGCTATTTCCTGCTTAGAAAAGAGAGAAAATGAAAACTCAGCAATTCAGTCCACTTCGGACCTCTTGAAGACTGAAGATCAGGCTCTAACCTCAGCTCCAGTGCTCATCCCAAGCACACGCTGAAAAGTTAATGGCATTCCTTCAGACGTTCCCCAGCACGGCTGAGATCAGACACTGGCCCACACTGTCTGGGGCGGGAGATATTCTGAGCCAGACTCCTCACCCTCAGCCTTGGGAACATTTTCATAATGGAACACGATGTTTGCAAAAACTGGTCCAGAGGTGGCTTCTCTGTCTGTAAATATGTCAAGAGCGAATTGGCAAGGCGACTTCTCCGTCCCTGGAATGCGCAGGAAATAGCTGCGACTATACTTATCCAGAAAACAAATAACTTAATTCCCACCACCAGAGCAGTCCCTGACGTGTCACAGCAGTGCTGATAAAAGGCCATAACGCACCGTATTCCCCAAAAATGGCTTTTAAATCTCAGCCCAAGCCTTTCACTACGAGCTCATTAAAAGACAGCCGTTTCCTCAGACTGGCTGTGGTCGCAGAGCAGAACGGGAGGGAATTGGAACCACTTCCCAGTCCTGTATCCATGTGTAACATCCCAGGCAATGTAAACCTTAGCTTGGCTTGCCAATGTTGCCACACAAATCAGCACGCCAGACTTGGCAGGAGTTGAGCCAAATTTGGCACAAGCTCTAAGCCAGTTCATTTCACAGTTGCTCAGAAAAACAAACCTGTATCATGAAAGTTTTTCAGAGCACTCACATTTGTGTTTTGGTTCTGGAAGAAGAAAAAAAAAAGGGGGCCAGATTCTGCTCTGATTTACTCCTGTGCAAAACCTGAGTAACATTACAGCCTTTAATTCCTCCAGGTTAAACTGCTCTATATTCAATCACAAAGTGGTTCTCAATCTGACACAAGGGATGATAAAATTAGTTGAGATAAGGAGTTTTTTACTATGTCATTAGCATAAAAATCTTACTTATGAAACTTAACACCATTTCTAGCTGGGTTATTGATTTTGCCAAATTCTATGTCAGAACTTTTATTTCAACAATCTTGTTTAAAAATAGTTAATTAAATGTTGGCAATACTCCACTCTGCATAAAGAATAAATAAGCAAGAAAAACTGCAATTTTGTTTTAACTTTGAAATAATTTTCTACTTCACATCCACTGAGAAGTGTTGTTTTTTGACTTTTGATTTGGTTTTTTAAAAAAAGTATTACTATCTATCTGTGAAAAGCTATCACTGTCTTAAATTTGGATTTTTTTTTTTTTTTTTTTTTGTAAGGAAAGAGACACTGGAAATGTACTGGTTAAATTTTGCAATGAAAATAAGTTAAATATCTGACAGTACTGTTTTGTAAGCGATTTTAAGGGAAATCAAAATTGGATCAAAACTGTGTTCAGTACTATAGCATATTTACAGCAAGCAATGTATCATTCTTCCATTAAAGTGGGCTAACTTTGATAGCCAAAAAATAGCTTTAATTTTATTTAGAGTCTGATTAATTTCAGTAGTGAGGACTGCATGCTATTTGAATCACATATATTTTATATAACATAATGTTAATTAAAGGCCTAATACTGCACTTTGTACGTGAGCCAGGCAGTGACAGGGAACTCAGAGCAGAGCAGAGTTACAGGCTCACGATAACATCCAACAATACCCAGCTCCTTAGAGCACCTAATGAATGATGTGGTTCCTGCTAACCACACCAACCTCCAGGAAATGGATTTTCTGTATTCTCAATGCTTACAGATGCGACCCTGGCTGTAAACTGTGGCCACTTGAGATGCCAGAACTGAGCATCCTTCTTTGCAGGGATGGGGGCTGAGGGTCTGCCAATCCCATGAATCCCCATCCAGCTTCATGGCAGTACAAAGCAAAGTGAAACACAGCAAAGAAGCATAAACTTTGAGGAAGGAGATGACAATCTGGGAAAGCAGGGAGAATGCCAACCCACATCAAAGCCGTTCATGAGGCACAGTCACAAAATCTAAGAAACACCAAACATCGAAGTTCAAGCATTAGAATTTTGTGTCACTGTGGCTTTTGGGAATTCATAGGAGCACGTGTTGGGGAGGGAATGAGAGCTCAGCTAAAACACAAGGGGTTTCAGAAAAAGATATTTTAAGTATGAGTTCTGTAACAGAAAAAGTAGCATGACTGGAAATCATGTTGTCAGTAGGATAACAAGAAAGCCATGTTAGCTGGGACACCAGACAGTGTGGTGTTTGTGTGAAGCTTGTCAGGAGCATTTGATGCTAAATACCCCCAATACTCAATAATTTGGAGATATATCATCTCCTTGAAATGAAGCTAAGTATAAAATAGCAGTTGCCTAAAATAGGGGTTTGTGAACTGCAGTTACAGGAAAAGAAGGAATGTGATGGGCCAGTGCCCCACTGCCTGGCTGGTGTGGGAAGGGACCGGGGATGTCTGCACTGCTATCACATCCCCACTGCATTACTCAGTCTCCTTTTTAGCTCAGTCAAGCTCCATCTTAATGATTATTAAGACATTTCTGCCACCTCCCCTTTTGCTGAAGGTGGCTCCAGAATCCCTCTGCTCTGTACTTGGAGACTGTCCTCTAGTTTCCAACTTAAATTCATCCCGGGCCAGCTTATAAATACTTGTCCTCTGGCCAGAACTGGGGTTCAAGCTAATTCAAACCCATTGAAATTAATGAGTTTTTTTCCCCATTGACTTCAACAAGCCTTGAATTAAGGCCCTGTGTGTGGACAAAAAGGTTTAGGGCAGTTTTTGTAAGAGGAGAGTTTTATCCTGTTGATTTTGGCCTCTCTCCTCAGCCTGCTGTGAACTGTCTGCCTTATTTTAATGCTGTATTCTCATCCCGCTCTAGTGCAAAACTCCTATTGAAATCCAGGATGGCCTTGCCAAGTTGTTATTAATTACTGTGGTTCTCGAGGCTCAGTCCTGCAAACTGATCTGCATGAGCTCAGAGCTTTCTCTTCAAGGATCTGCTTTCAGGATCTGGGCTGCAGGGCTGCAAAACTGAGCACCAAAGGGACCGATCCGATGTCATCCAGCTCTGCCACCCTGGTGCCACTGCAGCCCCAAGGAGCACGCAAGCCCAGCACTGCTGTTTTCCTTGGAAGGCAGGGAGGGGGCCAGCAGGGAAGCAGTCCTGCACTTGAACACAGAGCTTTCCAGGCCAAAATAACCAGCCTTTTTGCTTGCTGGAGTTCGAGCCCAGTTGAGCTGTGCTGGAGGAGGGCACAGCTGAGCTCTGCTTCTGCAGTCGAAGGGAAAAGAGCTGGGTTTTGAAGAAGCAACAACTGCTGTGGAATTTGACTTCTGTGGCTGGAGCATGGAATATTTCTTACCCTAAGAAATGGCAAGGTGTCACACAGCATGCATGTGAGGGCAAAAATGTATCAATATGTGGGCAATTTATTCTATTTCCAGCACTATGAAATCCTTTTATTACAAATGGGATGTGGATCCCATGCCTGCCTTCATCACTGAACCTGCATTAAAATCAAGTTTTGGGTATACCTGTGTTGTTCATTTTAGCTGAATGGTGAAAAAACCTGGGAAAAGCTGCTTTGCAGTGGAAACAGAAAAATCTCAACTAGTTATTAAAAAAAGTTATGAGCTCTTCAATTAGACCACAGGCATTTTATAAGGCAAGCATGTCATGGTGTACTTTACTCCGTGAACCTGAAATGTTGAAATAGTCATGGGACATATTTACACTGAGTTACGTAGGATGAGTTTAGATCTTACTAATCTAGCTAGTTAGATGCCTGTAAAAATAAATAAGAACCTAGAAAAGAGTGACATCAGCCATAACTGCTTATTCTGCTCCAGATTTGGCAGGTAAAAATCAGCAAGAAATCAAGTGCATTATGCTGCCTGGGCTCTGTGCCTATTTCTCATCATGTAGGGAGCCAGGCCAAATCCTTGACATAATAGCAATTTTTGCTCAATGCCAACTATTCCCAGCCTGGCAGTGCAAATGCAGAGCCTGCTCCTGAGGTCATGGAACTGTAATGGAATCCAAACTGCACCGAACATCCCTGCTTCAGGAGGTGAAATGGCTGTTGCATGTGAGGCCATTTCCACTGGACTCAAACTGAAGCTGTCAGAAGACGAGTTACAGTGACAGCAGATGAGAACATCCTTAACTGAAATACCCCTCATGCCAAGCCACATGTAATGCATGGACCAGTGGCCTCCAGAAAGGCTGGGAAACAACCGTGTCAGAAGAACTGCTGAACCCTCCAGTTCCAGGTATCTGTGTGAGCTATGACACAGCAAATGTCAGTCATGGTAAGTGGCAAGTGACATCTATGTAGATGAGCTCCACTCAGTGCCATGATAACAAAAGCACTTCACCTCACTACACCTTCCATGGAGACAGGAACATCTGACAGGGGCACAGTAAAGAGTGGAGCTGTTAGGCTGCTACTCACTGCAGACACAGAGAGCTTCTCCTCTCCTTTATGGTTGATCATCATGTCCTCTGTATGATCATCATGTCCTCTATATGATCATCATGTCCTCTATATGATCATCATGTCCTCTATATTCAACAGTGGATGGAATGACACTGGCTTAATAATATAAACCTACCGAGACAGACAAGCTAAAAAATAAAATTATGTGCCTGCCACCAACCAGCACGCTCAGCACATGTTCTGTTTGAAAAGGGAGATCTTTGTGTTCATGCTAGAGAGTTACAGCAAGAGACATCAACCTGCTCAGCTGGGAAGACACCAAGCCCCTTCTAAGTAATCCAGAGTCAAAATGTCCTTAAAGCTCATTGTGGCAGGAGTAACGGTGTTCTCAGAGGTGAATGAATGTCCTGGAGCACTCAGAAAGGCAAAAGGCAACACTGCTGAGTGTTGGTAGCAGTAACTATGGGTATTATCACAACAAACCACAGGACACCCTTGTCCACCCACAGCTTGTCACTGACTGACACCAATATTGCCTTTACCTGGAAAGGGGTTAAGAGGCTCTGTTCAACCATGAGGCAGACAAGCAGAACAATACAGCTCTGATTTTCAGGAGTGTTCCTACCTGCCTTTTCACTCTAACAGTGTTGGGGCTCACTTCCATGCCCATTTCAAACACAGTTTTAACCAACAATTAAAATACAACAATTAAGAACAGGACACTAAGCCAGCAGCATAAAGCACTGTGATTCACATCTCTCTGAGTGGCAGCATCAGTACAGACTGGGCAGAGGGGAAAACAGGTTCTTCTCCATGTAACCTGGCCTTGGCAGCAGTTTGGATGACTTCTGAAATCCTATTGCCTAGCACCAAGCTGGCAAGAGAAGAAATAGCCTCACCACTCTCTCTTATTAAGGGATGCAATCTACATTCATTTGCAATCAGGAGAGAGAAGAAAGAAGAGCTCTTTGCTCTTTATGGAAAGATTGAAAAGTATCCAACTATTTAAAAATTACTTTAAGAAAACTCCAGAGTAGCCTTGATGAACCTCTGCATTGGGAGAGAGCTCCCACTGCCTGGGGGACGTGTTCGTGCTGCCCAGCCACAGGCACCCCTCGGTGCACAGCACATGGGCAGGGTGGTGCTCCTCAGCTTCACGGGCAGGTTGCCCAGCACCAAAACAAATCCTAAATGCATGTGTGACCCCATGGTACTTGTGATGTGACTCAGGGCAGCATGGCCCACAGAAAGAGAGGGGTAAGAGCCTGCAGATGGCAACAGGGAGGAGCAGCTGCAGTAATGAGTAACCCTGTGAGAGCTGATTCACGTGTTGGTGATCTGTTCCACACAGGACTCACAGCGGTTCTTTCCAAAGATTAGGCAGGAATATTACACTTTATGGCAAAACCATCTCCCACTGACTGAGTGGAGCACTCCAGCGTGCAAACTCCTCATGGGAGAGCAGATGCTGGCCCTGGCAGGCGTGCATGGGGCCAGCCCACACCGAGAGCCCATAACCTGCTCGTGTCCCTCACTTCCAGGGTGCAGCACCCACAAGGTGCTCCTCTGCCCCTGGTTAGGAATCTCCTGCCCTCCACTCTTGGTGCTCAGCTGAGTTAGATGAGAAAGGATTCCCAACACCAAATAAGCTTCAGGCAGACAGCCAGGTTTCCAAGCCCCTTGCCAAAGGGGAGCCGGTGCTTCTGCTTTTCCAAGTGCTCTGTGATCTTGCACTTGCAAAGCTTCTGGAGGCTTTTTCCTCCCACTGCACATTAGCAATTCACTGAGTGGTTTCTACAGGTCCAAAAGGGAACAAGACAAACTTTTACCATATGGAGTGGAAGCACTGCAGAAGCCTCCCCAAGAGACCATCACTAAGCCCAGAGCAAAAGGGTCAGTGAACTGCTGCACCCTCCCAAAGAAGGCACAACCAGAGGAAGCCAAGATGGTCACAGGGTAAAAAAAGCTGCCACCTCCAAAAGATGAAGAGCTGTACGTCTACCAAAGCTCCCCAGACATCTTATTAGACTTCAGGAAAGTTACTTCTCTTTCCCAGTCTCCCTCTCTATAAAGTGGTGATAAAACTTCACAGGAGGCTCAATTCATTAATTCTGAAAACATTGAAATATAACAGTAAAGATTCTTTGTAAATATGCAAACCCACAAACAAACCAGTATTTGCAGGGAAGGAGAAACCATGGGTGGGGCTGAGAACATCCAGAATTTGCAGTCTCCCCCAGCAATCTCCTCCTGCAGTTTCCTGGAAAAAGGCTATTCTGATACATGCACTGCTCTTGTAATGTGAATTTTTTTCAATGGTCTAATATTATTATTTCTAAATTTGCTAATACTGGATACAAAACCATCTGTATTCATGAAAACCTTCAAGTTTACAAAGTCTCACACATACAAACAGAAGCCATTTCAAACACCATGCTCTATTTAGAAGGCTGCTTTGAAAATATGTCTCTTAGAATCACCTTTGGTTGCTAAATAAACTTCTCTGGAGTAACCACAGCCCACACAAAAATAGTTACAAAACAGTTTCATGACTTTAAGTGGAAATGGGTGTTGGTAAGAAGCACATTCAATTTTTCTTCACTGAAGTTGAAATGTAAAAAAAATACAATATAAGCTCTGTAAGCAGATTCTTCATGGTAAACAAATATGCAGAGATGCAGAAAATGCTAAGTGATCATTTTTAGAACATTTATTTTTGGCAGGATAAACACTTTCAGACTCTAAGCAACTTCTCTGTGTGTACAGAATCTCCAACTGTGAAAAGAAAACAAATAGCAGAGTTTCATTTGTTATAATCAGGATTTTTTTCATGACTGTTTAGAATAAAGCTGGATCACATTTGGAGTGGCTTGGAAATTCATTGTTTAGGCATTAGTCTCCAGTGGTAAACATCCTACAATATGTGTATAATACAGCAACTATTTTTGTACTTCAAAGCCTTCCCTCTTTTATTGGGAAGGTGTGGGATAAAAACAACCTCTTCTTTTCCCTTCTAGGGAACGATGGTTTCATTGCTTGATTTCACCCAGCAGAGATCCCTCATTATCCCTCACCAGACTCCATTTATTCATGTAAAAATTAGCCCCAAACACCAGACCACAAATTGCACTTGAGAAATCCAACTCTCTGGAGAAACAGGAGTATAATGGGGCGACTGTACAGTCCTGGAGACTTATTATCCCCCAACTCCTCTGGGCACAGGGCTTTTTTTGATACAGGAACTCACTGTTGACTCTTCAGGACTGAATATCCTGCAGATGAGGAAATGTGGAACAACAAGGACAGAAACTCAGCTGATCTGAGTGATCACATCTCCACGGCCAGCACAGCACTGCACTCCCAGCTAGCAACACTGCCCTCCCAGAGCAGGCCACTTTCATCGCTTTTAGAGGAGCAGAAAGTTCAGGAGCAGGGTTGAGAAATGCATTTTCTCATTCTGAGCAGCCTGGTGGAAATCTGGCTGCTCAACACTTCTGCAAACACCCGGCCGAAGTGTCCCGCTCCGAGTGTCCAAGGAGCCAACAGCCAATATCAGTCAAAGCTCTGGGAAACGTCAGCCTGCCAAGGTCACATAAGTCTGTGGCAGGAGAAGTAACAGGATCATCTGGCTCTTCTCCTGTTTCTCAGCCACAAAACTTTCTTCCTCCCCTAACAATTACATATGTGGGTTTCCTTAACAGTTTCTTTTTACATTCCTGTTTAAACAGCACAGGGAAAAGGAAGAGGAGACTTGATGTGGAAAATTAGCTTTGGAAATGTTGAGCAGTGTGGACTTGCCAACTTCTGTTCCTCCAGTCAGTTCACTGTCAGTGCTCTCAGCTCTCACCAAAATGCTATTTTTAGGCTGTACGTCAGATTGCACAAGTGAGACTGACAGGATTTTTAGAAAAATCTGAGGCTTTTCCCTGAGAATTAAACAAGAAAAACAATGTGGGAATACTGCTTCCCACTTTGTGCTGCTGAGGCTCCACCACAGCTACTCCAGGGCAAAGCTCCAAAGGGACCCAGCGGCACAGAAGCAGCTTTTCCAGAAAGCATCAGGAGATTCCCAACACGAGGGAGATGTGCACGAGATACCCAGTAGGGAGATGTGCAGAACATTGCCATCACAAGGGAGATGTGCAAGTCTTTTACACCTAATGACACACAAGGGAGTCTGAAAATGTTCTGAGGAGATGCTCTGCAGCAAAACAAAGCACAGGCACAGAGCAGGGCTTCAGAAAATGCAGCTTTCTAATAAAATCCTCCAGCTGTTGCTGGAGCTGCCAGGTGGCTCCTCAGAGGCAGAGGCAGCTGTGGAGCCGCTGTGCCAGGAGCTCCCACTGCTGCCCCAAGCCAGCTTGGGCACAAGGGCTCCCCAGACCTTCACCACCACTTCTTCCCACTGCTGGGTGTTGTCTGCTGAGCTGCAGCCTTTGGATGAGAAGCCAGGAATGCAGAAGTGGCACTTTTTGCTGTAGTGAAAAACCAGCAAAGCCTGGAAGCGGCAACAGCCGTCTCCAGTGCATTGTTTGCTGACCACTTGTCATGCTGCTGGACATGCAGATTAAGAAATTAAGAGTTTCTACATGGTTATTTCCTGGAGCTGACAGGTGTCTAAAGCCAGTTTCCAGCTCTGCTTGTTATCCAAATATAAGGAACTTAGAGCAGGTTTAATTTCTGGTTGTTTTTTTTTTTTTTTTAATAGAGAGACTGTGTGTTTAAGATCTTTGCTAAGGCTTTTTTGATGAGGCCACGCACATATTGACAGCCCTTGCTGACAGAACAGGGCTGCAGGGAGGACATCTCATCCATACACAGACCAATGGCTCCACCAACATATTTTGCTGTAAAAAGACTTACTATTGCAATGCTGCTGAGTAATTTTTTTTCAACATCCTCATGGATATTTAAGACTGCTTGATGATGATGATGCAGATTGTTTGGAGTATTCCAGGGTCATTTATCCATAAGAGGCTTTAGACAAGTAATCCAGCCAAATTTCAGTTTGCAGATCAGCATGTCTACATATTTGACCACACAATTCTACAGAGAAAATGTGGTGTTAGCTGAGGGTGGTGACTTCACACAGGTGTAACTGAGTGCAGAACCTACCTCCCAAGGGTTTTCTGGTGCTTCCTGAACCTGACAAGATTAATTTAGCAATCTGGAAATCTGTTGCCAAGCCCAAGTCCCCAGAAGAATGCATAGCAATAGGAAGATTAAAAGCAGATGGTTCAGCAACCAGGGTTTTCCAGTTAAACTTTTAACAGACTTAAAATTCTTGGGCCTCATATCATCGTCTTCATTCTTTCCTTCAATTCAGTGTGTGTTAGTATCTTTGGAGCACTTCCTTTGGACATGAAGCCAAACACACCATGCTAATAATATGACCTCAAAAAACATACCTTTATGATAGGCTTAATAAGGGGTTAGGGAAATGTCGACTGTAGCTCAACAAGGCTCTGTGCAATTAGACCATCTCCACGTGGTTGTTAATTTCCATAAAAGGATGCTGAAATCTCAAATATGAAGAAAGACTATTTCTAGGAGGGGCTTTAGCAGATGAACCTGTTAAACACAGTTCAAACACTGTTGCAGTTGACAAAGGGCCTCCTCCATTAAGGTGAGGCATTTGAAAAAAGTTAAGGTGGGAGCCACACAGTGCTCCTGATTTCCTGTTCCCATTGGAACCACTAAACCCTTCTGTGAAGTCCAGCAGAGCAGGGGTGATGTGGGTCAGGCTGTCAGCATCCCCAGGCCTCTGGAGACCTGTGACGGAGAGGAGCAAGGCAGGAGCAGTTGGAAGCAATAACAGTTTGGGAATTACCTAAGAAACTTAGAGGAGTTTCTCTGTCTGCTCTGGGCTCTCTCCTCTCCCTCTGCCCTGACTTTGAGTCCTGCAGGACTGTAGGTACAGGCTGACCTGTACCAGGCCAGCTTGCTGTGCCAAGGTCAGGCTCCCACTCAGGCCAGTAGGATCCAGACTCTGGCCAGTCCAGCTTCGAGTCCTGGGATGATCTTCTCTTTAGATCTTTTTGTCTCCAGTGCTAATCCTGAGCACTTGTGTGACTGAGAGAAAAACAGGCACGTCCAAGCAAGTATGTGCCTGGCTGAATAGTAGTGACTTGCTCCAAACTCCCAATTAACATCAGAAATGAAGACAGGACAAGTGTCTCCCATTTGTCTACCAGAAATCTTCCCTCTCTGCAAAAGTGGCAGCTAAAACAATCCCCCAGACATTCCACATGAGGTCCAACAAACACCAAACACAAATCAAATACACAGAAACTCTCTGCTGGGAATTTCTTCCTCTGCAGTATCTTACAAACATCTTTATAGCACCAGAACCGACTTTATGACCACTTCATGCAAGCACTGAATGCCAGTGCTCAGCTACCAAGGACACAACGCCCTTTCTTTGTGTCACCTGCACTGAACAGCCTCAGGATTTGCTTTCCAGGGCTCATTTGTGTCAACCTTCACAAAAGCACCTGGGGGAGGAGGACACCAAGCACCAAATATTTCTCTCCATGAACAAAAAGGTGCATTAACAGCCTTTCTTGCCCAAGTACCTGTAATACCAGGGCAGCCTTTCACATTATCAGCCCCAGGGTCCCCGAGGCTTTGAAGAGATGGGTTTCCACCACACAGGTCAGGCCCACATCAGCACATTGCCCATGCCAGAATAAAGCACAAGAAGTGTCTGCAGTGTCTGATACTGCAGCCTTCATCCAGAGAACACAGCTGGCCTGATTCTTCCCATCCCTGAAAATAGACTTGCAGGAATGTTTCAGACTCCCCTCCACCCCACAATTCTGGGTGCCCACTGTGTCGTGCCACTCCTTGTGCTGCAGTCAGCCCCACTTTACCTGCTCCCAATATCCCTTTGCAAGGTCAAAGAACTGCACCTGCCAAAGCTGAGGAAGTCTGCTTTGAAAACCCAAACCCCCAAAATACATTTGGACACAGGAATAGAGCAGCCAAACCTCAAGTTAAATCTTCCATATGAAGTGTAAGGAATCAAATAACCATCCAGAAGAGATGTCTGCAAAATAACTTGGCTCATAACATTTTCATTTGGGTTAAATTAATATAATTGTAAATTTTCAGTGCACAGCACGAGAGCTGCATTCTGTGTAACACTGTACGTATCCTATTAAGCTTTAAGTCAGTTCAATCCTACAAAAATGCTTTGAAAACCACACTGAGTTGTCCTTCCTTGGGCAACCAATCACACAACTGTAATAAAGCAGAAGAGGCTTCGTGAGTGAATTTTCCCCACTGTACTTAACCAGAGCTAAAAGAGGCAGGGGAAAAGGAGGGGCAGAAGAAACATTCCTTGGAATGAAGTGGAAAAGCATCATTACACACTGATCTCTTGGAGCTGCTTTAAACCTCAGCTGTCCCTCAATTAGAAGCCAGTGCCAAGCTGACTATCACAGACACAAACATCTAATGATCCATTCGTAATGACTTACAAGTTGTGACTTCCTGGGCAACCTGGAGATTTAAGGGAAGATGTCTGGCCTCCAAGGTTCTTCACACACAGAACTGAGTCCTGCTGGCTGCAACTCAGTTCTGTGGGGAGCAAGAAACTTTGGACATTGTTTACCAGCTTTTTGCTAGACAGAAAAAGCACCTCCATTCATGACCCTGTTAAATCATTGTACATTGCTACAGATCAGATTTTTATAACATCAGAATGTTCAATCCCACATTGGAATAGGAGTTTACAGTACAACATGTGTGCAGTGGCTTCTGAAAACCATGGTAACTGCTGCCACTCCTCCCCTCATTTTGGATCATTTTGACTCCACCATCCTGTCTGAAAATCTGAGGGCATTCATGGAATTAGTGTGAGCACAGCACAGGAAAACTCAGCCGTAGCCATACCAGTAGAGCAGAGTCACTACTCACACCTGGGTCTTTCTGAAGCTCTTATTGACTTTGCAAGGCTTGGAATTAACCACTACATGTCTCTAGTCCAGCTGTAAACAGAATATTAAAACTCCCACCCCATAGTTGCTTTGGTATCAGGTGCTAACCCTAAAGAGGGTTTAAGAATCTTTACTAAAGGTGGCATAGAAGGCAAAAAGTCAATGATTAATTGGCACAGTTCTGCTCATTAGTTCTTGCTGAGGAAGAGTTCAGAGTAAGTTAAACCTCAGCACATGAATTTATTTCCAGAGCCCTTTCTGAAATTGCTCCTTCATACTGGTGCCAATAAATCTTACATTCCAGCTATGCTTCTCTAATAGATAAAGGCATAAATTCTTATTTCTGGTTGGCCAGATTAATGACAGGAAAAAAGGGAAGAATAAAGCAAAAGCTGCAGCTAGCACTTATCTATCTCTGTCCTGCAGCCTTCTTTCTCATTACTCCTGCAACTCTCATACTTAGAGGCAGCTGAGCTCTCCACATGCAGTTTTAATGGAACACCTATCCCCCAAGCATCCAGCTGCAGAGTTCAGCTGGGACCACAGTTGTGAGTAAAAACCATTGCACTCTTCCTGAACAAGTGCAGCAATGACAGTGTAGATAATACCTTGTACTGCTGAAACAAGAGCCACACAAAGATTTCAAAGAGCTTTACAGACATTCATAATTTAAAACAATCCACATCCTCCTAAAGGTGACACTGGATCCTCACTTTGCAGGTGAAGAATAGAGGCATTAAAAAATTAAGGAATTGAGGGGCATGGAAAGCAAGGGAGCACTGAACAATGTCCTGTTCACATACATCACAGCAACCAGACCTTATGACTGTTTCTGCAGGCACTCTAACCATTGCCACATGCTGCTGAAGTTTGCTTTATCAATTTCTCTGTTTTATTTCTTAAGTTACTCTTGGATACTATTACCCCATCCCTATTAACCTCATCTTCTCTGCTCTGGACCCTATTGTTTCATACCAAGACCAATTACACAGCCTGTACCACCCTGTCTGGCAGCCCGTGGTGACACTGGAGTCACTGTTCAGGCATGACCTGATTTGGTAAAACAGCTAAAATGTTTTAGTTCTTTTCTGTATATTATACACTAGATGTTATGAAAAACTTATGAAGTGCACCCTACTTCTACTGTCTTTCCACTTTCTGACAGTGTACAAGCCACGGTTCAGTGAGGTGAGCTGTCCCTTCCAGGAGGAATCTGGGGTAGCAGCCTTGTTAAGCAGGGCCTGCTCTAGCCTGGGGCTTTCATTCAGCACAGGTTCTGTTCACTGAGTAGCACTCAAACTTTCAGACCCCAGTTTAGAAGTTTTAATTGATGCACACAGGAAAGCTGGATTAGGTGCTGTCTCTCCTGATGAATCTCTCCCTGCAGACTGTGAGACTGGGGAGTTTAAAAGCAAAGATTTTGCTCGTCACTGCCATAAAATTTATCTCCTCACTCTGTAATTAATCCCAGAGAAATGAAAGAAAGCAGCCTAACGGATTCACCTGTTGTGGTGCAAAGTGCAAAAAGAGTGATTGAATGTACACCTTGAGAGGTGTAGTTTGGCTTTCCTGATGTACCTCTTTAATGAGCATCTTGGACATCACAGAGCACAGGGGCAGGCCAGAGAGACAACAAGAGGCTTCTACAACACAGACAGAGGTGATGCTGCACTCCCATACAACAAATTCTAAATGAAAAAAACAAATATAAATTCTGTCTCATGAAAAGCCAACCCGAAATATAAGGCTTACTCCAGCCCAAGAACAAGCTTAAAGCAGAGCTTGCTCTGGCAAAGAAGAGTTTGGCCAGTTTGCTGGCCACCTTTTCCCCTTCCTACTCTTCCCTGGTCAAGGGCTGAAGGACAGCAAAATCAAAGTCTGCTTTCAGTTCTCCCCAGGAATAACCCCTGCACAGGGATTGTTTTAGCCAAAATCAGAGGTGAACGGGGAAAGTGGCACAGTCCTCAGACAGGGCAATGAAGGTGCAGCCTTTCCCCTCTCCAGGAATGGCCAACCTCTCACATGGAGACCAAGGCAACAGCCAAACACACACTTAGGACCAGAGGAACACCAGGAACAAAGCAATGCAGAGTGCTGAGAAATGTGCCTTTACCTGCATTTTCAGATGCCTCTCTTGAGTAATTCCAAGAGCAGCTACCTGCTGGCCTCTACTCTTACCCAAAATACATCCCTTCAGATTACAGTTTCTTCAAGAGAGCACAGCACCTGAGACCAAAGAGAAATCAGCTAGAAGGTCATGGAGTTTGAAATCCTAAAAGACAGACTTTCCCCACCAGAAATCATGAAAACCTTCCTCAAGGTTACACTAGCACTGTGCTGAGGACAGAGTCACCAGGAAAGCCATATGGTGACAACTCAATTGCAACACTTAACACTCAGTTCTTAGTAAATATACAAGAAAAAATCATACTACAGATGCTGGTAAATAATTGTGCAGCAGGACTGAGCTGAGATAAAAGATAAATGGTATTATCGAGATGAAATAATGGTATTTTATACTTCAAAAGAGTAAGATAAAAAGCTGGGATTTTACTGATGGACTTTAGTTAAGGAATTAGTCATCATTATACAATAGCAATTTGAATATCCTAGCACAGCACATGTCACAAGAAAATCATTCAAAGCTTGAATACATTTTAACTGTATCAATTAAAACTGTACATCACAGTATAACATCAGATAGCAAAACTTATTCCAAGCAAGTATTTACATAGAGCTATTAAATGACAAGGATTTGGTTTAATTGGTGAGTAAATGGAGCTGGAAGTTGCTGAAGAAGTCTCTAGCAACCAAGAAGATCACTGGGGCAGAACAAATTGTTTTATTCTGTTTTGTATTTCTGAGTTTTAAGCCTTCCAGATGCACCAGTAAATGTGATAATAACATTGTGCAATGAAGATGGGTTTAAATAATGAGTTTGGGGTGAGAGGGCAAAGCAGTGACTTGTGTAGCAGTATTTCACCAGGGAAGTAGAGAAGCTAACAGAGTTTCTGCCTGGAAAGGGATGTTGAAAAGCGGATCACTGAGATAAACTAATGGAAATTCTCCAGAAACAAAGGCATCGTTTAGATACGTAGGACAGCTTTACCCAGACTCAGTGATTTGCTGCAGCACCAAGAAAGCTCAGTGGTACTGTAGGCAAGTGTCAAAGTCCTAGGAGATGGTAAAAAAAGGTTTGGAAAACATGGCCAGACAAATCCAGATTTGTCATAAACTTTCATACAGCACTTACTTGAATAGAAAAGGCACTGCAGCACCATCCTTTCCAACTGAGCCAATGCAGACAGTGCAATGGCAAAGTGAACACATCCTCACAAGGAGTGCATACTTCCCTCAGCACCTCTGTTAGCAAAGCTTTACTCCTCCACATCTCCCAGAGAAGCTGCAACCACCACCTGAACAGATCCATGGCCAGGATAATTTACACCAGCTGGAAATCTGACCCACCTATTTAATGCAAGGGAACAGGCATGACTTCTTTCCTGCTGCATTGACTAAGATCTCCCCAAGCGTACTCTGAAAACCATTTTAGGCGTTGGGATATCGACCACAAAAAACTGAGTGGAAATCCCCAGGCAGGAATAAAACATATGTTTAATAAATGGTTCTGCAGAAGAAAGAAAAAAAAAAAAGAGAGAAAGGGGGAGGAGGAAGAAAGGAAAAGGTTTGCAATTGTGAGATCATAAGAGTCCAGCCGTAGAAGTGATGACTAAGTGCAATCTTGTGCTTCAAGAAGATGAAGACAAACATGTTTTTGAAACTGTTGAGACTGGTGTTCCCAGTCAACAGATATTCCTTTATTGGCCTGTAAATGACCCTTTCAACTTGGGCTTTCCTCCAGCGATTGGGTCCATGGCAACAACTAGAGAGGAGAAAATCCCCTCTACTGGCCAGCTGTGCTCCAAATTACCTTACTCAACTGTGCCTATAAATGTAATTGCATGTTTCCATGGAATTGCATCAGAATGACCTGCTCACCCCTAACATAGTTCATATATCTGTGATCTCTGTCTCTGTAGATAAAAATCTCTTTCTTCTGCGTGTGTCTGAAGACTCTGTGAGGACAGAGTCAACTGTTCATTAACCAAGGAAACAGAGGGAGCAGATAGCCCAGAAACAGCCAAACTGTGAAGAGTGCAAAACACAGGTAAATTATGTCCTCAAATGGACAATAAGAATATGAAATATGGAAGAGTTTAGTGCTGCTGTTGAGCACAGACCACAGATCTACATAAACTGGCAAAGGTACACCAGGCAGCACGTGGATTTGCCACACTGAGCCCAGCTCAACATGTCCAGTAGTTGATTTCCAAGGGGACAGTGGAGAGTGGATATCCAGGGATAACTACAATTCACACTGGTGGTGTACAGCAGTGTGAAGAAACACTGAGAAAAACCCAAATTCCAGTTCAGGTAAGAACAGAAACATTTCCTGCTAATCCAGAGGAAGTGCCTGTCAAACTAAGTAACTGAGAACTCTCTCCTGTCTCAGTTCAGCCTCCCTTCCCAAATTCCATTAGCATTCCTTCTCTTTCCCCTTTTCTCTTTCCAGGCCCTTCCACCACAGGCTGAAGGAACTGGTAGCTGTAACTTCTATGCTAAAGGAGAGCTGTTCTATCCCAAAGCAGCCCACAGCAGAGCTGTGGTCCAAGCAAAGGGGAAAGTCAAACACAAGCAGAGGCATAGGAGGACATTTTGGTGGTTCCCATGAGAGAATAATGTCCTGGTGCAATTTGGGTCACAATGTGGCAGGGGAAGAAGACACAAAGCCTCAGATGGCTGGAATACAGTGTTTGGCAAGAGCCTGGGAGATCCAGCTAGAAAAATTTGGATCTGAGACAAAGGAAAGCTATGATTTGGTTTCAAGATGTGTCAGGTCAGCCATGGAGACAGATACAGACAGAGAGGAGGAGAGGTGAGAATTCATCTCCTTTGCTTTTAAAAGAAAAGCCAGAGAAGAAGAAAATCAATTAAATATAACAGCCAGTGAAAAGAAGTAAAACATCTGGGAGGTTTTTTTCTTTGTATCAAGCTAATGTAAACAGACCTTTGTATTAGGACATAAATGTGACTTCCATAAAGATGTAAGTGAACTCCCCTCATTCAAAGCTGCCATGGGCTGGACATTTCCATGGCACTCCCTCCCTGGACCCACCACTGTTTCCTGTTGGACCCTACACACGGCAGGGCAGTCCCGTTCCTGACAATGACTGAGGCTCAGGACTATTGTAACCAAAAAACAAAATATGTTCCCATTAAAAAAATCTGGATGATAGCAATTAATTCCACATTTTTGTGAATAAATATCGTGTGTTTTGTGCCAGAACACTTTGGCTTGTTCACAGAAGCTAACAGTGACACATAAATCTATTTTCCCTGTTGCTCAACAGACCATCTCGCTCTGCCGACCAGTTTTTTCAGGGGAAAAGGGGTTTTTTTCCGTCTCAGTCAGCACCTTCAAAGGTCCTTGTTCCCCACCTTCATGTTGACCTGGGAGTTATAAAATGCACTGAAAGCTACTGATGGCAAGGTAGTTCTGTGACTGCTTTGGGTTTTCACCAGCCACTGATGGGAAACAAATTTATTTCCAAGAGCTGCCCCACCATTTCCCAGGAGTGATGTCATTCAACTGGAGTCAATGAGCAGGATTTCTCCCCTCTCCTGTAGCCAAACCCAGCAGAACAGATGTGCTGTGAGCATCCCTGGCACCACAGATATGCTGAATGACCCATCCTGTTCTCCCTGCGGCACTGCTAGGGAAGAGCTCTCCTCTGGCATCACTGATTTGGGTTAATGTGGAACAAGGAAGGACCAACACCTGAGCAGAGAACAGCCAAGCCCTTCAGAAAAAAAAACTGATATACCCCTGTCTTTTTCCAGCTGTGTTTACTTTGTTTTACTCTGCTGATTTTGGTATATTGCATTGCAGAAGTGTAAAACCAAAGGAAAGCTGTAGGATTCTGGCTGTTCTGAAGCTTTACAGATGTTTTCTGGCTTTATGTGGGAGAAACATCACAATTTTATTGACCAAACTCTTTTTTGTTTTAATATGGAAAATCTCAGTGGCACTTCACTCCATTTGTCTTTTTTTTTTTTCTTCTTTAGTCATATGATAATGTACACTTATAACCAGTGAATCATCCCCCCAAAAAGTCATAAAGAGAAAAATAGCTCGTATGTATGTCTCAGCGGTCAATGAATCACTGACAACAGGTATAATGGGAATAATTACATACTGCTGAGAAACTTTACCCAAAGCCCAGCTCAGAGGCTAGTTTCAAAACTTCTGAGCTGTGCAGTTGGATCCAAGGCTGTGAGTGCCAGGTTAGGAAGCAGCCAGGAGAATTTCAGATTTGTTTTATTGCAAGGAAATGTCTTCTCCAAGTGTCTGCTATGTGTTGACAAATTGTTTATACTTAACCCAGCAATAATAATGAACAGTCTAAATAGACATTGATTTTTATGTTTTTAATTCACTTTTAGTGGGAAAATATCCTGGCAACAGAAATATGGATGTCAAGCTTTGGATGCCAGCCACCACTTTAGAACTATGCTATTTTAAGCAGTAATATGTATTATTTGGTAAAACAACATATATTTTTTAGGGTCTAATCCTGGAAGTTCCTACTCCAATGAGCTTCAGCCTTCTAATCAAAGTTTCTGGAATTACACATACGAATGTAAATTTGTAGCAGACTGCATCCAGACAAAAAAAGTTTCAGCTCCAATGCAGTTTGCCTGCTGCCTTCCTAGAAATATTTGAAATATAAATGTGAGGCAATTGTTCCAGAACACAAGTGTAAAACCCTTCTCTAAGCCAGCTCAAAGAACTGGAGCAATTAAAGAAGACATGTCCATGGGCCAAGCCCAGCTCCAGAAGAAGGCTTTGCTTTCCAGTGCAGGGTCATTGGCTATTTTGAAGAGCATCTGATACACAGAGCAGGTAGGGCTGCCTCCCAGGGCTGCTGGCTCCACTTGTCATCTGGATTTGTACCCTGGGCTGAGCTCAGCCCCAGTGCCAGCTCTGGCAGCCCCTGCGATTTTGCACATCAGTGTGGAGCCAGACCCCACGATCACCCCTGGCAGCAAAGACAACAACTGTTTTTTCTCAGATCTACTGAAGCCTCTTAGAGAGGAAAGATGCACAAGTGTGCCCTCACAATAACGCAGCTGCCTCCCCTTCCACCAGTGCACAAAAGGAATTATCCTAAAGAACAGAATTCCTCACACAAGGAGAATTTACACAATAAATTATGGATGAATCAGATCATTGTGTGCAGCACGAACCCTGCCATCCACAGGGGCAAACAGAAGCCCCTAAGCATCTAATACACTTTTCCTCTCAAATACCCCAACGGTGCAAGAAGATGGTGATCAGCCCCATCTGCTCCTGTGCACCAGCACCAACAGTTAATTCAGTGTAGCTATAATGGCCCATACCTGGGAGGAGATGGTGGTCACAGGAACTCTTCCAGTGGAGACAAACAGACACCTTCTGAGAGCAAATATTCTGATCTGTCTTAGACATCTGCCTTAGGACAAACTGAACCACCTTCTGGAGGTTCCAATTTCTCCTTGTCAGCTGCAAAGGGAGCATGGCTACAGCTGTGGCCAGCTCAAACATAAATGTCTGGCTCCTGGACGTCTTGATTTGGAGCAGAAATATTTCACCTTTAGCTGAAAAAGTAGCTGAAGAGAGATGGGTGGCTGCTGTTGCATTTCTGGGAAATGCAAGATATTATACGACCTGTTAATTTATTCCAGAGTTTCCCTTTATGCTTTAACAATACTGTTCAGCATTCAATTCAAGTCATAACATTTAATGACTTGTGGTCAGCTCAGCTTCTCCTGCATTTCTGTGCCAGCTTAAAAAATAAACAAAGCTGTGTCTACTGAATGGCACAATCAGGGGGGTTTACCCTGCTCCTACCACAAAACACATATCAGACCATATCAACACAATTTCAGCTCAGTTCAGGGAACATGGGATCACTCTTTACATCTGGCTGTAGGAAAGAGAGAGTTGAACAGTTTGTTCAGTAATGAGCATCACACTTTAGGGGACCTGAAGACTGGGGAAAGCTTCAAATTAACACTGCTTTCATTTCAAAAATATCCAGTGGCCTCAGATGGGAGATGCAACGTGCTGGGGGCTGCACAGTTACCTGGGACTTGTTTCCAGCACTGAGTTAACTCAGCAGATAACCTGAGTCTTGTCCTCACTCATACAGAAAAGCTGTGGGTGTGGAGGGTGCCTCTGTAGGGGCAGCTGTCCTGCCGAGAGGCAGTGTGGCATTGTCACGTATCAGCCGCCCGTGTCAATTCTGTGCACACAGTGAGAAGGGTTAACTCCACTGCAGGGTAAACTCCACACTGTAAACAATCCCCCTAGGAAGAGGCAATCCCTGTCCTGATGAATTTACAATGAAAACCCCCACACGGGGTGTGGCAAGAGGCACAAAACCAAAGAGAGGTACAGCAGCTCTTACAGAAGCACGTCTGTTGCTGAGTTGGGAACAGAATTTAGTGCTCATCTGGTGACAAACAACCCCAAACCAGCAATTTGCAGGTGCTCCAAACCTTAGACTATGGGAAGAAAACTCAAGTGTCTTCCTCCCTTGGAGGGTATACACACACTCAACTGCTTCCAGCACAATTTATAATTTGTATTTTCTTGGCCTCAAAACCATTCTCTAGACATACCCAATCTACGAATCTGCTGCACAGACATTCTCCATGTTCTCAGCTTTCTGGTTTAAAATCCATCAACCAACCTACATGTCTCCATTTCTTCAAAATTCTACTTTAATGTAATTTTGGCAAATAGGACTGTAACTATTTAAAGCTGTTTTGTAGGTTGTGTGCTTTGAAGAAGAAACCATTACCAGATACTTTAGAAAATTTCCACTTATCCTCTGTTGTTTCTCTGCCTTTATGCACCTTTCCTACCAGCTGCTGGACTGCTGCCTGCCATCCCACCTCCCCCTGCTCCTGCATTCCACATTCAGTGGGCTCCTCTGCAGTCAAAAGCTTTCTCCTATCTCGTGGTGCCTTTATGTATGAGAAATAATTTGTTTGTTACATTCAAAAGGGAATTGTTTGGTCCTGTCTTTAATGATGTATGACATAGTTACAGAGTCTATCTTTTTTACCCTTTTGCTTGGAAATCTGTACAATTATGGTCTCAGGATGAAAACGCATTTTTGAGTAGATCATACAACGAGACAGACCATTTCATCACAAGTGTCTACATGGAACTTGGAGTGGTTCCTTAAATTTGTCATAATAAAGGTACAGAACCAAACAATGCAGCCATTTCCAAAAACTGAAGCCCTTAGTCCATGTAAACCAAATGGTTTCTGCAGCTGGCTGATCTGAGGGCAAAGGGTGAGGAAAAGAGAGAATATCTTAAAATACATTTTCTACATCCTCTTCCCTATCCCAAGCTATATACTTTGGGTTTCACCCCAGTGGAGACACTTCCCATTGCTCACTATCCTCTTTCCCTCCCATCCCATGAAAAAGCAGCAGCTAACCAAGGAGCCCTTTGCTTCCCCCTTTAAAAGTCTTCACCACCCATAGTTCCTGCAGTTTCATCCTTGTAATCTACAGATTCATATCTAATAATATGAGAATTCTTCTGTAGCATCGCCAGAAGCAGGATTTCCAAGCTGTGCAGTGAATAGGTATTAACTTGCAGATCAAAGCTGCCCTTGTCATTACATGAATGATCAATACAGTCAATATTGTCCAACACAGATTCAGCACAACCTTCGGATCCAGCCCTATGAAAACGTCTTCATTTCAAAGGGATAGCTCTGAAACACTTCAGAGATTCCTGCTCACCTGCCAGTATCACTGCCTACTTATGGGGACTGGGGGATACACTGCAGTTCTGTCTCATGACCAGGACATCCTAAGGAAAGAAAGGAAAGAAAGAAAGAAAATAAAAAAAAAAATGAAAAAAGAGACAGAAGAAGAGTGAATAAGGGAGAAAAAGAGAGAAGAAGAGAAAAAAGGAGAGAAGAAGAGAGAAGAGGAGAGAAAAAGAGAGAAAAAGAGAGAAAAAGAGAGAAAAAGAGAGAAAAAGGGAGAAAAAGAGAGAAAAAGAGAGAAAAAGAGCAAACCAGTCTGTGGAAGGGCTCTTGCTGAAGTTTTGAAAAAGCAGTTTCTTTCTCTTCTGGAGGAAAAGGCAGTGCTCAGAGCATGTGGCAGAGATGCCACACAAAGACAGGAGATGAGTGGGGGCATCTAGCAGCAGGTGTGACATGAGCACACAAATCCAGGAGCTGCCAAGGCAGCAGCACCACCAGCAGCAAATCCCATTACCACCCTTCCCCTACACCTTCCCAAGGCCCCTCAGTGCATGAGACCCTCTGCACAGGGAGGGCAAAATCCCAACCAGCCTCTGCTCATATTTCCCGAGGGCTGCTAAAACCATGTGCTAATCCTGTCAAAGCTCTCTCTCTGCACCCTCTGCCAGGGGTGCACACATAAACCTGCCCCATGTGAGCAGCCACCACAGCATGCAGAGGAACGGGCTATTTTAGCACAGCTCTGCTTTCAGGTTACCCTGCTGGGTCATGTTACACACCCAGTCACAACACACTGAAATACAATACCACACCAGAACAGATATGTGACAAATTCTCCTCCAACCACACAAGTGCCTTGTCCCTGTCCTGATCCAAAGTACAGCACTGTAGAGCTCCTGCCAATCAGCTCATGGGCACAGCCACACAGGCACAACGTGAGCTTGGGGGGAGGATGTCACTTCAGAAGCTGAGAAGGAGGGAGAGGTGAAAATATATCCTCCTGTTTATCCATATTTCACATGGGTGTTTTGTTCACTTGTGAGGAATTCCCTATTTCCATCATAAAAATGCACCAAGGACGAAGCACCTGTCAAGGAGGGCGGCTACAGTGCTGCAGGAAGAAGAAAGGAGAAGAGCACCCCCTCCTACCCCACACTCCACAGCTACTTCTACATTAGAAACTTCAACAAATCAGCTTTGCAACACCTATTGCTTTAAAATGGAATAAAGGGAAGTGGTGCAAGAGATAGGGAGGATAACATTATGTTCCAATGACAGGAACAGAGGCAGCAAATGAAAACGTTTCAATATTGGGAGTCAAAGAATTTCCTCTGAAATCCTGGTTCCATGCATGAGGTCACTGGAATCCCTCAGCTTGCCTTTGACTGCTGTGTAGATACAGGGCAGGCAAACCTTGTGCCTCAGTTTCCAAACTTGCAAAGGTAGGAATATGAGCACTTCCCCTGCTTCAGCAGGGCTTGTTGAGGCTTGGAGGTTGGCAGTGTGCTGCAAGATCAAAGGATCAGAATATCATTACATATTCAGTACAGGTCCATGCACTATTTGAAGGTCTAGAGGCGAGGCAGGTTGCTTAGCTTGCAAAAGAAAGCAGGAAAACAGAGATTTCATAGGCCCTTATATTGTAATTACTGGGGATTGAATTGGTCCTCTGAGAGATGGGAATGCCAGGCTGGCACCTCCCACACAGCACTCACCTCAGAGGTACCACAGCTTCAGGATTTGCCCTAATAGTACCCTAGAAGTGAAGACACTGAGATGAATCTTCTCTTTGTGAAAACACAAGTTTTCCTTAAGTTTGAGAGTCACTTTGAACACTTTGCCTCTTACAAACGTCTCTATATTGCCCTTCCATTTGTTGGGAAACACAATATAAATCCTGGCATTCACAACACTGTCACAGGTTGTGGTACCCTGAAAGGTCTCATATTTCTGTAGAAGCAATGACTCTTGCTTGTCACTGTAAGCCAAGGTCTTTCTTGCAGCAGACACAAACATAGAAGAAAATAAATGTATTCCAGGAAAGCACAGGGATGAATTCACAATTACAAGTAGGAATTGGTGCTTTCTTACGCACACACAGACAAAAATTTATGACACAGGTCTTTTTTTCCAGCTACTGTGAAAGGTCATTTCAGTCAGACAACTTGACTGGGACCTGCGGTAGCACATGGTAGCACTCTGTTAATTCCCCTTCGTGCCTCCACAAACTCATGCTGCTGCCAGTACATCCACAGCAGCTGGGCTTGGTCCTCCCTGGGGCTCCTTGAGGCCACATGTAGCCAAGCTCAGGCCTTCAGTAAAATAAGGGGTTTGCTGTTCACCATAATTTCAGGATTTCCACAGTTCCTAACTTGACTATCACAAGTGCTTGTAGTGCACACACCTCAAACCAGTCTTTTGCTTGTTGTTAATTCTTCCTACCCACCACACATGACAGACAACAAATACGAGAGTCAGTACTGACATTCTCACACTCACACATGTCCACTTGAGGTGCTCCATCTGCCACATCTCTCCTATTTTTAATCAAAGTGTCTTAAAATGTTTAGAAATAAAGTGTTTGCCAAAGATTAAATGTTGATCCAGTGCTCAACAAAACCAGTGGGAGTCTTTCCACTGACCTCAGTCAGCATCACAGGGCACCGAGTACCTCACACAGCTCTGAACAGACACAGGTCACACAGGATCCAGTCAGAGCACTTAGCAGATTCAGACCTCATCTTGCCAACGCAAGCAACTGGACAAAATGGAAGCAAAAATCAGTACAGGGTTTTTTTTTTTATAATATACCCAGGCTCCTGATCCAGGGCTGAGATACACACAGAGAATAAATTGTAAAAGTTGTAAAAGTTATATGAAATAAAACTGCAAAACTGCCAAGGAAGGTTGGGTTTGGTTCTTCAGAAGATATGACTGGAGTATGGAAACCTATGGGACCTGGGATGGTGGAAATGACTGAAACTTTTACACAAGTATTGCAAGAATACAAAGTCTCATATGAGAAAACAAAAAGCCTTAGAAAAGTAGTAAAATGAAAAGCCCCTGCTAATGCTGGCATTACCTGAGAGCCTCATTACAGAAACAAAGCTTGGGAGCAGACACCACCAATCCTGGGCTTTACTCAACAGCAAGGACAGACAAGATTTTATAAAAAAGGTTTCTCAGCTGATGCAGACAGCAAATAAGCTTTTTGGGAATGATTCCAAATGAATGATGAGAAATGATGATGACACCTGATCTGAAAGAACCAGGAAACAAGTTCACATGGATACTGCCTGCAAGCTGGACAACAGGACTGAAAGCAGCACCTTCCAACCTACACACACACAAACCCCACACGTAGCTCTGCATCCCTCAACCTGAGCTGGTCATCTCCTGGCTGGAATGATGTTGGGAGGCTCCACCAACGAGGGACTTAAAATGGAACAAAACTCATGGCATCTTAATCTGCTACTTCAGTCAAGTAGAAAGAGGCATTAAAAAGCTCAGTGACTACAAACTGAATCAAGAAGTATTGAGACATGAAATAACACAGAAGCTCTTCACACTAATTAATGACTGTCTATGCAAGCTGTGGGATACAGGTGCCAGGTCCTCACCTGAAATCTTTCAAGCTGAAGTACTCTGAGGCTTCTGTGCATATCTGGAATAGTAGAAATTAATTTCCTTCCAACTCTATGAGGTCCTTTTTGCTAAAAGAAGCTTAAATTGACACTGGATGGTGTTCTCAGAGGCACGTTCCGGTTCAGCCACATCTTAATGGCTGTAACGCAGAAAGCACTGAAATGCCACAGGCTGTAACATGCAGGTGTTCAGGCAAAAGAATCACAGGGGTCTCTATAGGCCTTGAAATCAGTGAACTGTGCAGAGAGCAATTAAACACTCTCACAATTGGAGATTACTTTGGCTTGCTTTGCTGAAAGCCCCAGTGTGCAGCTGGTCACCTCTTCCTTGGAAGTTTTGCTCAGCAGCCCTGAGTGTGAAGACAGAGCACAGTCTGATGAACGTGTGCATATATATACATATATATATACACTGACACCTAAGGCCCCTTTGTGTGATTCCATGGAGCAGACCAGAAAAGGGATCAGATAGATAAAGGAATAGAAGTTCTCTTGGAGCATTTGCAGCTGGGCACTGTGGCTCAGTGACTGACCAACACCACACACAGTGAGGAAGCTTGAGGCAGAGCTTCACCTTCACAACCAAATAACAGCTAAAGAGAAACCACACCTCAAGTAAACTGAGGTGCAAAACTCATGGAGCTCTCAGGCTTGGAGAGCTCTCTGCATCTTCTGTCAGGCTGCTACTGGTAGGTAATTTTACCAATTGACTTAGTCGAGCCCAGTGGTTGAACCAAAGAAGTGAAGCTTTGCTCAGTAACCTTAACAGAAGTATTCTCCCAGCTTGGGAAAACATCTTTATTCACGAAAGAATACCAAACTCAAACTCAGAAACATGTTTAAATTACACTGTGTTTACATGCCAGCCTGTATAACGAAGGTATAAGCATGGACTTAAGAACTTCCCTTGTGCTGGGTTTTTGAAGGTACACTGGGGAACCAAAGGGAAGAGGAATATGCTTGTCCTCCTGCCAGGTCTTTTAAGATACACCAAAACAGACATCATTAAATAGTAATACCATGCTGTGAACATAAACTAAAAAAAATGCACTAACTGGAGACTATGGAGATTTACAAAAGTATGTACTGAAATGAGGGGCAAAAAGGACACTGGATAGTCTAACAAGTATAAAGAAATTCAACACTGCATCTGTACAGCATCTCCCAATCTAACATTCAGTGGGAAACTGGTATCCTCATCTCCCAGAGAGAAACTGACTTGCAAAATGCTGTATCAGATCTGGGAAGGCGCCCTGCGAGGTGACTCAGTGATCTCTGCACCCACACACCAGTCAGAGGAATTGTTTTCAAGCCAACACCCAGGTCACTAAAGCTGATAAGGAGCCAGGGCCAGGGACACTGCTGCTTGTCACAATCACGTGTCCAAGCCTTGCAGATATCTGGTTTAGTACAGAGGGTGACTATTTCTGATAAAAAGTTTAGAGCATAGCACAGCAAGCCCACACATCTTACAGATCCCAGAGTCTCATCTGGAATGAATCAGTATCAATTCAGACTTTATTTAAACATATTGTTTAAATACAGTTTATCCCTCCTGATGCTGGGTTGAGAAGTTCAGTCTTTCAAGTATACTCTCTTACACTGAAATTTTCTTCTCTTTAGGAACAACTTGAAAACACATGAATGCATAATTACAGTGGTCAGATATCTTAATCCTATTATCATTAATCTGTGCTGCTTTTCACAAGATATCAGACTGACGTGTGTGTGGGACTGTGCCCACCAGACCACAACAGCAGTATTTGGGAATAGTGACAGATGAGCCTACTGAACATTGTGCCACGTGCATAATATACACAGCTTCAGTACATGGAGAGAAAGCTCCCAAACTTCCTAAGCTGAGAGACTAAGAGCAAAATTTATAGATATATTTTAATTCTGATAGTATTATGTTCCTCTGTGACAAGCAGAAATTTCCTAGAAATTCAGTTAGGCTTCCTATGAACTTGTCCTCTGCACTGTTATTTGCTGCTGTGACATCAGCCCTCACTTCTCCTGCAGCCGCCTTGAGAGGCAGCATTAAAATGCTGGTTATACTGATGACACAAGATACTCCACCTGAGATAGAAAACCCTTTCATCAAATGCACTTAGGGCTTATCCAGAGAAGGCATCATGAATTAAGGACCTGCTCACTCAGCTCTGGTCAGCAGATCAAGCAACACAGTTTGTCCCCACGCAGCAAAGCAAACACAAATCCTGAGTGGCAGTAACACACCCATGCCTCAAATGAACCGTGTGTTTAAGTGTTTTCCTGCTTGAACCTGGACTGCAGCCTGAGGACCAACAGAGCACCTTCTGCCACCTCCCAGAATGTGGAAGAGCATCTGGCTCAGAAGAGCAAGTGCCTCTGCTGATTTCCACAGCCCTTTTCCTCTTGGGTAAGCATTGGCAAAATCCAGCTCAAGAGTACCACCTAGCCTTCCTCCAGCATTTTACAGACACTAACCAGTGAGCTCAACATCACCAAATTAGGTAGTTATCAACTCTTGCACCTGTCCTACAACAAATTCAAAAGATGAACTGAGGACCAGGGTAGGTCAAACTCTACCACAGCATAAAGAGGTGCAAGAAATACAGACTTTTCTGCTGTGTCCCACACAGCCTTTGCTCAGAAGGCAAACCTCCCTCTCTGCCCTGCTCCTGTGCTCTCTGCCACATTCATTCCCTCTGAACAGCTGGTGCCAGAGCTGAGCCAAGGGACTGACTGACTCAGCGAGGGATGCCCAAGCCTTTGCTCAGTGTGGGAGACATCAACGTCCGTACCATGGCACTGCTCTGGGAAGGGGACAGCTTCCCACAGCCCTTTTCCCCATAATGATGGATTGGAGAATGTTTGTGTATTCAGGAATAATCACAGTATAATGTCACAGCCCACCCTCAGTATTTTCTAAGCCCCCCAAACCCACTGACTCACACACACTCCAAGTGACATCTAGCCTCTCCAAAGGCCCACTGTGCCCACCAGTGATGCAGCTGCTTCCGAGCTGAAGCAGAACAACACATAGTATCAACCAGCAATATCTTCTTATAGTGTAGCCTAGGAAATAGAGGATATGAGCCCACTACACGGAATACAGGGCATAAACTACATTGGTGGGCACCACAGCCCAAAGCACAGTTCTCCCACTGCAGGACAGTGTAAAAGCATCTATGTGGTGTCCTAATTGCTGCACTGTGCTGGCCAGAGGTAAGTCAAACTGAGCCTGGAAGCAAGTCCACTGCCTGTGTAATAGCCTGGTTACAAAGCAAGGACAAAGACTTCTGGCCACAAGCTGGGAGGCCTCAGCAATGCTGGTTTGTGCCCTCAGGACTTGGTGGCTGTAAGCTCTGATTGCTCAGGAAACCCTCCTTCCATGACAGTGTAAACATCCAGAGTTATCCAACCTGGAATTGTGCCAGACCTCTGGCATGAAATTCCTTTTACTTGGAGAAAAAAAAAATCCAGATGATCTGAGTGAACAAGAAGAGACATGTTGCAAAGGTAATGCAGGAGATTTGGGATTTGTTCTTAGCTCCACCAAGCCCTGGTGATAATAATCCTTTGTTTGCCTTTTTTTTTTCTATTTAGATTTTAAGTTCTTCAAGACAGAGACAGTCTCTTGGTATTTGTTTATACAGAGTTTATGTATCAGTCCCAGGGATTACAGCAAGGAGAATAATCTTTAATGACCACAAATCACTGCAACCTCTGTTTTAGGAATCCTCTAATGTGTGTCAAATAGATGTTCAAAAAGAGGCTCCAAACTAATTACAACATCTAAGATACCACAACAGCTCACCACACCAGCTGCTGTCCAGTAAATCCAGCTAGGAATCAAATCCCTGTATTCTTGGCTGTAACTTACTTGCTTGAGCAGATGAGCAGATGAGCCTTAGTGTGACTGGGATCAGTGTGTCTTTCCTCCCACAGGCTCATACTTGAAAGAGAATTAAAAGAAGTCACTTCTCTTTTTGCTATATTAAAACCAAACCAACAAAAAACTAACAAATAAACAAAAAGCCAAACCAAAATTAAACCAAAAAAACCTACAATCACAGAGAGAGAAATTCAGCACGTCACAGGAACTTAGACAGAACTCTCTTGTAACTGGGAGTTTTAAAATAAAAATAAGAAGTCCAAGGCAGGGCTGCTGACTTTAAATGTGTACCTGGGGCACAGGCAGGAGAAAAAGAAGAAAAATGCCAGGAATGGGAGGGACTCTCCGATCAGCATCTGTTAAACACAGAGCTGTGTCTTGAATTTGCTTCAAATTTCTGAGCAGCAGCATCAAGAGGAAGTGCCAAGGGATGAGCAGCAAACCATCTCTGAACCCAAGCAAACACAGACCCCAGCACGAGCCTTATTACCAGATTTGTTTCTCCAGGACTGCCTGCCTGCCTCCAATGGCTGACCACAGCTCCTCCACCTTCACTCATATGCTACAGATCACTTTAGCATAGTCCTAGAACTAAGATGTATTAATAACCACAGAATTCCATAGTTTCAAGGGTTTTTTCTAAGCAACAAAACCCTACCTCAGACAATTTTGCATCCTGTATGTTCTCCAGAAGTGGCATCATGAACACTGCAAGCTTTTTTTGAAGTTTGGTTCCTTGCTGTCACTACCTGTCTTCTCTTTAGTACCCATCCCCATCCTGGGGAAGCAGAGTCCAATTCAAACAGAGCTGTGCAGAGATCAGAGCAGATGAGATACAGGTTTGCTGTGTGCAGACTGCAGATCCAGGGTTTGTTTAGAAATATGACTCTGGTTTACTTCACATGTCCATCCCTTTTGCTCTTCCAGTTGAGATAATTAACATGCTTGAGGAAAAATTGATTGTTCCCTAATATTCACTCAGCCCTGTATAATGAAGCTCATTTTGGTCCTGAAGTCAGTCCCGTTCAAGTAAAGTGCTTGTTTGCATTTAAGATCTTACAGGATGCTAAGATGAATAAAGGTGCTTGGGGCTGTCAAGTTGAAAGCTTAATATCTTCAAATTGCTGTCCAGGTTACTCTGAAATATTTATGTAATGGACCTTCCTTTTCTGGCAAATTACCATTAATGGGAAAGGAGCTTAGAATTACCTACTAGAAGCACCAATGTCCCTTAAATGGTAACAATTATTCATTCTAACTTTTTTATATACAATTTTTCCTGTAGTATCTTCAAAATACCTGCAATTCCAGCAAATGTTTTACATTAATCTAAACTCTGATTCTATCTTACTCATTTTTCTCAAAGCTGCTGCCTTGAGGAACCAGGCAAAGCAATAGATAAACACTGATTTCACTCTTCTGACTGTGCATTTGATGCAAAAAATCGTCTTGCTAACATTGGCTGTTTTTAAAAAGTCTGAATCTGCTTCAGTTGGAAAGCAGACTATTATGGTATCAATCCAAGATCTATTGAAGCCAAAAGAATATATTCAAAGAACTGCTCTTCAAAGGGGTTAATAAGTCCACAGTGGATATTTTCATTTGGAGTTATTCAATTCTAGACAATTATCATAGTCATAGAAGTCAACAGGCTTTCTCTTAGCTACCTAAAATATTCAAGAACATGTTTACTCAGTCCATTTTTTAAAAAAGCATCCATTTGAAGAAAATGGTGGCTTTTCAGTGAAATAATGAAGAACAAAATATTTCCTGGCTGAAATACCTGCACAATGCCTCACATGGATCCCTTTCTTGAGAGGCAAAGTCTCCAAACAAAACTCAAATTTAAGAGAACTGCAGAAAACTTGGGAACCAAAATTACAACAGAGAGGAAGGGTTGTTTGGGAACACAACTGCAGGCAGGAGATCTGGATGAATTCCCTGATATTATTGCAGAATTCCTGCTGGAGCTCGGGTGAGCTGTTCACGCTGCGCAGTTCCCACCTGGAACACCGACCAACCATCGCCTCGCCCTGCCCCAGCCCTCTTCTCTGGAGAGAAGAAAGACTCCTTCCAAACACACTGTGAGAGTGCTTCTTAGCACAAAACAGCTTCACTCTGGAGGGGGAAGTTGACCACTGCCATAAATGAGGCAGCTGCTGAGCACAATGCAGGCCCTTGCACTGGTGTGAGTGGTGCCACAGCACCAGCAAACAGCCACAGTTCTGTCGTGCAGCAACCCAAACTAATGCAACTCTTTTTTTTTCCTGATGTCCCCTAGGCAATTTCAGCAATGCACACTAATTCATTCCATGATCACAGAGTAGTTTTATCAGAAGCAGTAAATGAGCCCCAGTTCTGCTGGGTCATCAACCCCACGCCAGAATTGCACCAGCAGCATCACAGGCAGAAGATCCCTGAGGGACTTGGGACCAAGGCAAGAAAAATCATCTCCTGCAGGAGTGCAGCAGGTAGAACATGGGTGGTGCTGCAGCCTCCTGTGCTGTGCAAAGCTTTTAACATTGGTAGGTCCCAATATGAAGACTGCTGAAGCTACAGGAGAGGTGTGGAAGCCAAAAGAGACTCTTTGTAGCCATGAGTTGCCCTTTTTACTGTTCTTTTAATATTGTCTGAGCATTAGGTTGAGGCTTTTTTGATTAAGTTCAAAACAAGAGGGAAAAGCTGCCTGTAAGAGACTTGCCCTTGCTGAACTGGAGAATATTTCAGAGAAGATGGAGATCCAGAAGGATCCTGAAGGGCTGCATCAGAGAAACATGGGAAATCCAGTTGCACACTAACAAGTTCAAGGGACAGAACAAAGCTCCAGGACACCTGGATATGAAAGTTAGTAAAATGTCCTCTAGGACCAGAAGAAATGTGAAGACAGAAGATAACGGAATGAAGTTTTTAGGGAAAACACTAAGCACTGCAAATACACAAGCACACTGTAAATAATGAGGCACTCAGCCTACTCAGTACATCTCTATTTTCTTCCTTAAGCCAACTGCAATGAATAGCAGGATGCTAAGATGATACTTTCATATGAGAACAAAACCAAACCAAACCAACAAAAAAACTGCAGCCCTCCCAGGAACCACTGCCTGTTTATGAAGAAACAAACCATTAAGGCTCTTGGGGAAATGGAATACTCTGGTCCCACCAATAGTGAGCAGGTAAGTAGGAGTGAGATCTAAAAGCTATGTAGGACACTGCAACGGAGCTGCAGCTCTTTCGGAGTCGAGTGCAAGTACTTACCTTCCCAGTTATGGTTTCAAATCAATCTCACATGTCCTACATTTACCTGTACTTGTGCTCTGGCCCTCTCAGACTGCAGGATAGAAAAACTTTTTTTTTTTTTT
>VXAC01003981.1:317073-404859 GCA_013399225.1 Rhipidura dahli
TTGGTTTTTTTTTTTTTTTTTTTTTTGTAAAGGGATGTCTGGACAGTTGTGTTCACATCAGACAAAAAGTGATCATGCAGGAAATTCAAAGGAAAATTGACATGGGCTGCTACAAAATAGAGATATTCAGTATGAGGACGGCAGTTCTGTTCCCTGACAAGGATGTCAGTGTGGGGTGAGTGGCCCACCTGCAAATGCCAACCAGCTTCTACCATCCCAGCTTTGCTCCCAGGATGAAGAAATTCAAAGAAATCAAAGGAATCCTTCAATTTTCATCTCAGCTCCACTAAAGCAAATGAGAGCTGCCCCATGTAAATCACTGCTGCACCACGGGGTGTGACACTGAACATCAAAATCACCCACACAGGACTCAGGTCAACACTGAAAGAGAAAATCCAGTGGAAGTAAGTGTAATTCCCATAAATTCATAGCAAATGAGTGGAAAACGGACATTAAATTGAGTTTCTGCTCCTTCCCTCTGTTAAACACATTTAAAAAATAGACCTTTGAATCATCTCATGATTTATCACAGCATAACACGATGTATTGAGTGACCTATCTGGTTACATGGGCAGGTGACACATGAGTGGAGCAAAGTTTCAAGATCAAGAAAGAATTTGGCTATGTCAGTACAGCAGGTGTGAGCCTGATTCAATAATTTTCATAGTAACTATGCCTCTATGTGAACTAATTAAAAAGAATTTAGAAGTATTTTAAATCTTTTTGGAGCCACACCAACTAAACAAGAAGAGCTTTGATACATATTTTATGTTCCATTTTTTCTTCTTCTGCCTCAGGCTGTATTACAATCAGGATGGGCAAAAATCTAAGCCTAGTTCATCAAAAATTGTCAAAGTTGTGCAGGTTATGAAATGGATGGATTCTTCAGTTTTTCTTTGCTCCTTTTAAATTTATACATAATGTAAAAATGTTCATCATATTTTCCTACAAAGGCAAATATCCATAGCCTTTGACAAGACTTTAAGTGAAAAATTAAACTACAGTCCAAAAAAAAAAAAAAAAAAACATCCTGTTTGGAAGAAAAATGAATTTTCATAATGTTTAAATTTTAGATAAAAGACCATTTCTCAGTTAAAATCTTTCCCCAAAAAAATTTTTTTTTTCTTTTTGTGCTTTCAAAATTCTAAAACCTACTTAGGAAACAAGAGAGGAAAGAATGAATGAGAAAAAGGTTCACACGAGAAATGTATCCACCCCCCCTTCAAAAAGTTTATCAATATACATCAAGTTCTCAAGCCAGTGTAATTCATAGTGTTGGTCTTAGAGATATGAAACTTATCTTTAAACATAATCTTAGCTAACAATGGAGAACTTGCAACTAATAATTATATGCTTAAATCCCACAAGAAAGTTTTATTGTTTTATTTGGTTTAATACGATCATTTTAAGGCAAAAACAATTACTGACTTGCTGCTGTCACCCAAATGACAATATTTTAAGAGACTCTAGGAATAACTCTTCCAGAAGCAATTGCTTCATCTTCTATAAAAAGTCATGCAAGGCATTCAGTAAGACAGTATTCATATCAGAGCAGCTGAAACTCCCAGGGCAAACATGAAAAGAGAATTCCTCAGGAAGCTTTTAATGGTCCCATAACATTTTTTTCTTGCCTCTTTTTTGGTTTTCAAATGATATATATAATTTTTTACTGCCAATAAAGTTTACTGGTATTTTCATGCCTAACGGTCACTCCTGGTGGAAATCAGAGCAGGGATTAAGGAGGATGCTATTTTTATAGTTCTTCTGGCAGAAATTTCTTCCCCTCCATCCAAGGAAGTGAGATGTGGCTGGCATGCTCTCCTGCAACAGGTAAAGCATGACTACAGGAGACAAAACCAGGCAGGCTGGAGGAAGGGCTTAGGCTTGGGGGCTGGTTTTTTATTCACCATGATGTGCCACACAGGCTGAAATTCATCCTTTTAATAAGAAACAAGCAAAAAAATTAAGTCCGCATCATGCACGCCTTGTTTGGAGAGCTGAAATGGGAGCTGAGTGGCAGGACAGCTTCAGTTTCATCTGACTTGAGTCAAAACCAATTAATAAAAGAATTGCAAAATCTGAGTGGCGGGCAGAAAATCCTCATGAGAGGGGCAGGCAGGGCAGCAGCCACACACACAGCTCCATACCAGGGGTGCCAATTACCACCTCATTCCAAAAGTAAACTTCCAAGGATTTCTGTTGGAAATGATCACGCCTGGAAATCTCTAAGCAATGACGTGATCATACCTATGCTCCCTGTAGCTTTGGCCTTTTCCTTTGACATATATTTGCTAAACTTTCTCACTCTTGTGCAGCTGTTCCCATTCCCCAACTACAGCAGGGCACTGCCGCAGCAGCAGCAGCAAGAAGAAAACAAAAAAGAAAGGCAAAACCCATCCAGTTATCTCAGGAGAGGTATTAAATGATCTAGTGTTTAACACATTTGAAATGTAAAGATCCGAACTGCAAAACATACGGTGCATAAGCCAAGGAACCACGATCGGGAGGCAAGGACCTGGCAGCCGTATCCAAGTTCCCATCCGCTGCTCTGCCGTGGGACAGAGCCCAGGCCAAGCCCTTTGTCCTGTGGTGCCTCGGTTCTCTCGGCAGGAGTTAATGCTCACCGTGTGTCTGGACATAGGGGCAGCCTTGGTCAACACTGGGAGGCAGAGAGGAGCTGGGGTCGGAAATAGGTGGAATTCCTGAGCGGGTCGGAAAGGCTGGCGGCAGCGATCCCACAGACTGCGTGGAAGCAGGCGTGTTGCTTTGTTTACCTCAAGCTTTATTTTTTAAAGCACCGTGACAGCTCTGAGACTCTCTCTGTCTCAGACTAATCTATTTTCCCCTCAACACCTTGCAGCGAGCTGCCCGCCAGCTTCCTGTCCAGACCGGGGTCAGAAGCTCCCGCAGGGATGTGCGGCTGCTGAGCGCTGGATCAGCCGGCCGGGAGCAGCGGGAGCAGCACAGTCTGACCCTCTGATATCACCTCTCCATGCTCAGGAGCTCCACAGACCTCGGGCTTGGCACTCGGCAGTTTCCAAAACCCAAAGCCTGCTCCTCCAAGAAGTCCCAACTCCTCTACGTGCAAGGCAGCCTCCTGAGGAACCAGAGCGACTGAACCAAAATACCGCTTTATTCACATCGCTTCTGAACAGGTTTGAAACAGAAGACTCCCATTTCGGTGAGGCTCTGTGCAAAGTAAACTCTCAGGCACAACAATGATAATCCCATTACAATAAGGATTTGTGAGCCCTATGTTTGGCTGCATTTCTTTCACGAGCATTTTACCAATATTTCTAACACTAGAGACGAAAAAAGTCATGAGTCAGGCTTCTTAAAAATCAGAAATTTGTGAGCTTTTTCAACATCTCAGTCCCCAAAGCTCCCTTGAAAATCTCAAAGACAAGAAACTTGCCAGGGATTTTTATATGAAAGCTGAGTCTTATGCAACATAACTCTAGGTGCTGGGACTTTCCAAATAACAGTAATTAAGGCAGTACTCATGATTAGATCCTGAGAAGTGATCCTACAATTTTTGTAGGATAAACAATAATAAAATAAAACATTACAATAATTATAACTAGATGTGGGTCTTCAAAAACCTCACCAAAAAAAAAAATCACTCATAAATGGGAATCCTTAACTTTTCCCAGTTTGTCTTCTATTTAGATTGTAAACTTGCTTGGGCTGAATCTTTCCCTATTGTTTATACAGCACACGGGGATAGTGGACTTGTTGGGAAATCCTGGACATTGACATAAACCAAAATATACCAGTGTGGAGGGAATTTTATTTTGGATCTCAAAATACAGGTGGAAATTCCCTGATGGAAACTATCAGACTTATTATGCATATCCAGCTGTATTAGAGAAACTTTCTTTTTCTGGAGGTTTTGGACTTAGCCAAGCACAACCAAGGCAAGATTCTTCCACTGCAAACAAATGAATCAAACAAAACAAATCTCTGCCTCTTAGAATTTTACAGACAATGAGGCTAGAAAAATGTGCTTGAAGCAAAAGTGTTTATGGCTCTTCTTGCATGGCTGACCCCTATTTCAGGAAAAAACATAAACAAAATAGGATCTAACTTGTGACAGGGACCTCTAAGTATTAGCACAACACACAGTTAACAGCTCACATTAACAGTTTAACTTGAAAAATCCTAACATGTCCCAGTGATGGGCACAAGGCAGACAGCAGGGCTTGCTAATTGGGTCATTCTTTACTAGACATCTTTGAGTGGTGGTTGGGGTTCTCTTAAAACTGCTGCCTAATGAAGTAATTCATGGTTAGTATCCTCTTGTCACTTCAGAAGTAATTATTTCACATACAGTATTAAGAAAATCTAAATTTACACCCAATAATTTTCTTCAATAGCCATGCAGACTCAGAGCAGTGATGCTCCCAGACCAGCTCCCTGCTCAAATTATACGAGGATAAAAGGCAGAAAAATAGAGCCAGCAGCTCATGGCATCAACACGCTCTCTGCTACAACAGCCCAAAAGAGATCAGAGTAGGGAGGAAAAGAAATTGGTAACATTTAGGGGGCAGAAGAGCCCATGACTGAAGTAAGGACCATGCCAGGTCCTCTTTCAACCTTTCGCAAGTCCTTAAGTAAGTGGAGAACAGACAGTGCACTGCCACCACCGATGACACCCGGGGAGAATCCTTCCTCAAGCTCCTCTCAGAGCCTGGATTTCAGCTGGGAGAATTCAGAGCATTTCCACCCCTCTCCAGTATACACCTGTGTTTATTATTTTTTGCCTGCACGACTGACAGTGAGCAACCCTGTTCACATATTTTCTAAAAGAGAGCACAGTTTGTTTATGTGTCAGCTGTACATGCCAGTCCTTAATATGTCTGGGGTGACAAGAAAATAAATGGACTTTCTATGTCATATTTAGATCCCCTTCCCATCCTTCACCAGTCCCCCAATGTGTTGGTCTCCTTATTGCTCTCACAGGGGACTTGCAGTACAAACAACACTCTGCCTTCACCTCTATTCACTCTGATGCTCAGAGGGCATTTTTTAAAGTATAGGATATTTTTTCAAGGACTTGACCATTTATCGTCCCAACGGAAAAAGTTCTCAATGATTTCCTGAGGACTGGCCCTTTGTCAACAACTGGAACAGCTTTTACAGGCTGACCAGATTCTGCAACTTCAACCACTTCATCACACAGAAGCAACGGAAGAATTTGATCAGAGTTAAGGCCTGCAGTGACTTTTATTCCTGGCACAGGAACCAGCCTGAAGGGAGCTAAAGGTCCCTGAGACATATTTATGAAACAGCTGAGACTTTTTTCTGAGCATTCAATTCTCAGACCTGCAGCCTAAAGCCTGACAGGAGTGCATTTTTCAACTGAATTTTTACACGTAAAATATGAAGGACCCGAAAAATGAAAATTCCAAGTCAGAAACCATCATGTCAAAAAACTGGCCCTGGTTTGCACCACACACTGCCCCACACATTGAGGCTCTTCTGCCTTTGATAGGAACTGACCAGACCTGAGTAGAGCAGGACCTGCCCCAGCCCTCCTGGCATTCTGTGGCACTGTCCGGAGCACTCTCAGAAATGCCTGTTGCATGTTCAGCTAAAGCAGAATTAAATGTCAGACATTCGATTATCTTATCCTTAAGGAACTGCTCTAAAGGCATGTCAGGCACATCCCTCTAGATTAAACCAGACTAAGCATTGAGATGTGCACTCTTCCTTTACACTAACACAAGCATTAATCCAGTGCCAACCTCCAGGCTAACACTAAAGCGAACGTGGTAAAAGGGAAATGCTCTGAATCAGCTTTTGAAAGTTACTTACAAGAGCCAGGATCTGGGGGGAAGGAAATTCAGCAAGCAAAGTTAATAAAAACATTCCCAGATTGTCATCTTAATTAGCTTCAGCACAATATTTAATGTGGTTGAACAGCATGGGATGGTTTGGGAAACTGAGCATCAACTGCAGCAGGCATGCAGCGCCTCAGTGAGAAAGGGATGAAATCTCTTTCTGGGACACAGCAGTCTTGCTGGGAAATGATTTGTTTGCTGGGAAACAATATCTGGCTGCAGGATGCATCTGCTGCCCACTTTCAGCTGGCAGAGGGGAGAGAGGACAGCACTCATTCCTGGCTGGCTTGGGATACAGAGTCCTTTCCCTTCATGGCCCAGCACAGGGCACTGGGGAGAGCCTAAGTCCCCCACCCTAAAAGGGCTTTAAGTCTGGTAGGGGAGGATTTGGACACCTTTTAAGTAGAAGGAGATCAAACTTGGGGTTCCCAGATTGGATACCAGCCTCTAATCCAGATAGTCACTTAACAGAGCAAGTGCCAGCATTTCCTCCTCCATGGGGAGCTTTGCAAATCTTGGTTTTTCTGCCCCAAATCCAAAAGCCCAAAAATGAAACATTTTATGTGGGATGTAGTGGCAAATGGAACATCCTTTTGGACAAAAAGGAGTTCACTTTTTGGTTGTCAAGCCAAAAAGTCATGCATGTGTACAGGGCATTACTGAAATATGCAAATTAATTTTAAAACCTTGAGCATTCAGACTGCTAAATTGGCACTGTTATCTCCCTTCTTGCAAATAGTATCTAATGATCTTTACACTGTTTTTGTAAATGTAAATGTCACCCAAGAGTCCAACCCAAATTTGCCCCCAGATTCCTATGGAGACTTTGGAGGATCAGCTTTAAAGATCACTGCATGACCAAAACCTTCATATTATAAACTGGCCCCATTTCCTGAACATATCCAGGAGTGCTGAGCTCAAGCTATTTGTCATCTCCACAATAGTTTGAAAAATATGTTAGGAGAACCATTATATTAAGATCAAGACTAAAATGGCTGAAAATTTTGGGGCAGGGGGTGAGGAAGGAAAGTTATTGTTGAAGAGAAACACTAAATTCCTGCTGCAGTAATTTCACAGCTCCATTTATGCTTTGCACCATCTGAGGCTCTTGGCCCCATGGCTGTTTCAAAGGAGGTCAAGGAACAAGTCTGAGAAGCTATGTACCAGTTTCCTAATAAGATTGCCTTGTCTCACATTTCTGCTGATTTCTTTCATACCTTCAAAGTTGTTACAGCAGCTCATAAAGAGAAAATAAAGATTAGACACCAGCCTTTGCCCTTGAGACCGTCCCTGACCTCTGGTTTGCCATTTACATTTATTACAAAAGAGCCTGAAATGTTTTTGAGTCATGGAAAAGCATCTGATGGTTACAGAGGGTTTTGCACCAATAATGCTCTGTTTGCTGGGTCTCCTCAGACAGAACTTCACAAGGATATTGAAACTCCCTCAGTTGCAGGCAATAAACACAACTATGCCAAAGTTGGGAGGAGGAGGATGAGGAGGGGGATGGTTCCGTGCACACCACTGTTTTCTTATCCATCTGGAATTAGGAAAGCACGCCTGGAAAGAAAGAGCCAACAGCTTTGGATAAGTCAGCTCAATTCCTCGGCTATGACATACTCCCCGTATGCACGCGCGAGAGAGAACACTACTAACTCATTTGTCTGTGTTCAGCCATTATTTAAAATAGAACAAATTAAAAGATCCACCATGGCAGTAGCAAAAGACTTTTTAAAAGATTTGCTAAACAGCCTGCTCTGCCAGGCTGAGACACCTCCTGTGAGAAGCAAAGCAGTCCTGCATTTAAAATCAGATTTAAGAGGACTTTAGAGTGTTCACATCTGGTAAAATATGACCCCAGATCAGTTCTTCCCCATGGGCTAGTGTCTTTGAAATCAACGGGAATCACACTGGAGACGTAAGTATGGTTAGCTGGGAGTCACAGCAATGCGAGGGCAAGAGTGAGCTGCCATGACTGGTGGGCTCCTGAAAAGAAACATCCTCCCCTGCTTCCCTCCTTTCTAGAGTCAGTTTTCTTCATTAAACTAGATATAATTTGTCCTTGCAGAATAGTTACAGCTTTCTTTCACTTTGCCACTCACAAACTGCCCATTGCTACCACATGCTGCACTACAGCCTAGAGGAGAGCGACAAACTGTTTCCCATGAGAGTTCCTATATTTGTTTCAATTCAATTTAAATGTGAGCTTCATTATGACCTTGTTAGCACCCCCTCTCCTGTTTACTTTCCATTAACATTCAGCCTGTCAAACTTTATTAGCACAAATGACCATAGAAATTGTGAGCTGCTTGAATTCTCGCAGTTTGAAACAGATTTAGTGGGTGAAATTCAATCTGTCCAGTAGGCCAAGGGAGTGCTGCCATGGCCCGGCCTTCTGCTGACTTGCAAATTTTAGGAGTGTTCACAAGCAAAATGTGATGACAAGAATAAGTCTCTCTGAGTTAGGGAAAACAGAAAGGAGACATGTGACTGCCAGGCAGCAGCCCCAGGTATGCTCCCGTTCCGCCACAGATGGGAGAAAATGTCAGAGGGAAGGAACTGATTCTCCCCCACCTCCATCGCCCATCAGACTATTAAGGAGGAAAAACACCTCAAACACAACGATATTTATAAAGAGATAAAAAGTGGGGGGAAAAGTAAAATTAATTTTATGACTCATGGAGCTCTGCAAACCACCCAAGTATTTTGCATGCAGCCCACACCATCCCCCCCTGTCCCAGGAGGACATGACTTCCCAGGTGAACTCGTTCTTCCCTTTAGTCTCAGCTAGATTTCTTGTCCCCAGAAGAATATTATAACATATGGTTAACTTTTTCACATAATACCTAGTTCCCAATCTCACACAAAAACTTCCACAATATATGTCATTTTGACACGGATTTAAACATGATAAACAGTGTAATACAATCTCCAGCTGTTTGAACAATTCTGGTCATAAACTGCCTCACTGCACTGTCATCACGCTTGTTTCTGCAGTGAGCCTTTGTTCTCTTTTATTCCCTACATTGTTTCCCTTCCACTCCAAGACGTTTTCAAAGAAAAATGCATAAATGCAAAGTTCAAACCAACATTCGTTTGGGTTCTTTATCTCTATGCAAAAATAAAGAATAACCTCAGTTTTAACTTTTTATTAAAATCAGAGATGGACCAAAAAAATAATGTGGCTTCTTTTTTGAAATCTGGTCAGGCCACTCTGAAATATTAGGCATAACTTTTCCATGAATGCTGGTAAAGAAGATTTCAAGTGTGAAAGAAAACACGATCCAGAAAATTAACCATTACAATATTTCAGTTCAAAATATCCAGGACAACATTTAGTTCACTTTTATTAAAGAAAATTGTAAGATAAAAAAAGCTTCTAAATAAAAAAATCTTGTTTATTGATTTATTAATAACTTTCAGAAAAAAAATACTTTGGTTACAATCAATTGCAGTGATTTCTTTATTAAGTTTTTTTTTTTTTTTTTTTAAGTAGCCTAGAAGACCAGAAAAAAACCCCTTCCTTTTTTCTGTGCAGTTTTAGTAAAATAAACTTCTCAACTAGCAGTGAAGCATCTGTTGATTGGAAGAGGTTAATACCCACTGGCAGGCTGTTTTCTAAGCTCCATTTCATGGAGGTTCCCCGTGCTGGTCAGATATGAAAATCTACCTGCCCCTGCTCTAGTGACACACAGCCCTGGCAGAAAGCTCCTCTGCTCTGAATGATCCTGAGACACTTGAAAATCCTGGAGAATATATATTTTCCTACTGCTCTTCTATGATGGTCCAGGATACACTGAACCACTGAAAGATGAGCCCTATAAAGACAAGTCCTGAGTCTACCACAGGCTGCAGTTGCAGGGGGTTTATTAAAACCTTTTCCCACCAAGTTAAGCATTTCTTCAGAGCTCCAGCATAGCTGCAGAATGAATTTAAATTCCTCCCTGCCAACCCAGGTGTGGAGGAATATATTTTAATATCATAAGAAACACAGAGAAAAGAGAAAGGAGTATTTCACTTCATTAGTGTGCTTTAAAAAGGGAAGATCTAAGATAAGGATGAAGGGAAATTTAGGGCAGGCTTAGGAACGAGTTCCCAAGGGAAACCATGGAAGTCCCATCAACTGAGATGTTTAAAACTAAACTCAATAAAGCACAAGAAAGTACATGGCACAAACCAACCCCACACAGCAGTAGGATCAGCTGCATAAAGTATGTCTTTTCACTCCTGTTTTCTGTTGCCTTCTCTCACTTGTGTCCAAGTATCCCGGGAATGCCTGTTCCCACACAGCATCACCCTCACTCCTCGAGCAGCCAGGGACAGCTCCAGTGATTTTAACTGGTTTAGATTCATGTTAAAATCCTATTTATAAATGCAGATGGACACATTATTATTATTATTATTGTTGTTGTTGTTGTTGTTGTTGTCTCATTTGTGCTGAGTAATAACTTACTGTGGGCTAGCTTGTAACTCTACTCTTTGCTCCAAATGAAGGTGATCACTGCCTCAGTGCTCAGCAGGGAAGAAGGAACGGGAGCCTCCCACTCATTCATGCCCTTTGATTTCCCTCTGGCAGCAAGGCATCATCTTGGGAACAGCCAGCAGATCCCCAGGAGAAGGCTTTCAGAGCTCATGCTGCTGTAAGTCAGCAGGGGCTTGGTGGCATCCCCGATGGCAGGGCCAGCAGCGAAGGAATCACAGGCAGGTGCCTGTGTGGGTAACTTGTTCTTCTCACTGCACAAACTTGGGGCAAAGCTGGTGTAGTTCCGATTTGTGAATATGATGGGGCTATTCCTCGTGTAAGAGAAAGAATTAACAAAATCAAATAGGTCAAAAACCATGTTGGCTCATGCCAGGAAAGCCATTAATATAACTAAATACTGTTAACAGCGAGTAAGATAAAAATCACATGTCAAAGCTGGGGAGAGGAAGATTTGATTAAAGATGGCCTAACTGATTCAGCAGCAATTAAGGTTTCTCTTTAACTGGTGCAGTTCATTCTTGCCAGGAAGGAGGTACTGGGTCCAACTCTCTCCTCACTTGCACCAGCCTTACACTGGTGAAAGCCATCACCTCTGCTCAGGCAGCTCTGCCCAGGCAGCTCAGCACAGAGAGGAGCAGAATCCGGCCCCAAAAGGCCCGTGGCAATTGTACAGGATCAGATAAAAAACCTCAGGAATGCAGCACTGAGTGGAGCACTAGGTAATGCTTTTATTTCCATCCTTGGCTTACTCAGTCCCAGCTTTCATTTAGACTTCACAGTAGATGGAGAGTTTTAACAGTAATTAGTTTAAAGGGCAGGAATTACATTCGCATTTTAATGGTGTGGAAATGAATAATCTGAACAGGGAGCAACAAACTGTGGGAAGGGCTGCTCCACGTTTTCTGTTTACCAGATGGAAATAACCCTGGATTTTCTTACTAACTACCTCTCTGATTAGCTGGCAGCAAGCTGGCAGACACCGAGGCTCCAGCCCTGCAGAGCACGCAGATGCAGCGTGGGGGATCAGTTGTACTGGGGTAGCAACTGGGGGCCGCAGTTGAGCTCAGACATGTCTGGGATGAATCTTGCCCCACCACACAATGCCATAAATGACTGCAGGGGAAGCAGACAGCACCTAATGCAGGAGACAGAGTGAAGCCATCAGCCACCTGTGAACTGTAGCTCCAACAGCTCCTTCCCCAGTACAGAAACCAGACCAGATTTGGGAAGTGCATCACAGGACCAGCATGGATCACATCACTTCCCAAGATAATCTATCTCATACTGATGATTCTAAGAGTGCTTTACAACTAGTTATAAATTCCCAATGCACCTGCTAGGGAATTAATATTTTTATCTCCCATTTATCGATATGTTAAGTGAGGTCCAGTCCATTAATATGTTGCAGTGATCAATGGCAGAGCCAGAAACAGAAGCCAAAATTCTCCTCCAGTGGGAGTTTGTCATCAGATAAATAGATGTTTGCACATTTGTTTTATACCTGCATAAACTAAGGGAGACAACATGCTTGCCTAAAGTTTAACAATGAATCACTGCAAAAGCCTGGAAAGACCCAAAAAATTCCTTGTTAAAAAAAAGAAAAAAAAGCTTTGTCCTAACACATCTTTACTCAGGGTGCTTCATTGTTCACATGAGTCACGTGCAGTGCAGCATCCATCCCAAAGATGAACCATAGCAAGGCTCTGCCTTGGGGATCATCAGGGTTTTGATTTTTGCAAGGATTATCCCACAGATGAAGAGGCCATGGTTACCTATCCATTGAATCTGGCAGAAGAATGTGCTGCTGCTAAAAGTGGCCAGGCACACACAGACACTGGTTTTCCCAAAGCAGCTGGCAAAAGTGAGGAAACAAAGGGAGAGGAAGATCTCTGACACAGGGCAGCAGAGGCTCCACCCTGTGCTAAACACGGCAGCCAGGATCTCCTTGCAGTTTGTCCCTCTCAGCCAGCAGAGTATGGAGCCCACAGTAGCCCCAGAAAGCCAAACTGGGCTCCAGGGCCAGTGCCAGGGCTCTCCCAGTTGCTGAACAGAGTTACATACCAGTTGCCATCCAGTTTGAAACATTCAAGCCTTGTGTTTCTAGAGTGAAAGTCCTGAGTGGAGCTGGTCTGTTACTTCCTTCTTTATGTTGCTGCATTGTAGGTCTGGACTGCTGAAATTGCACCCCACGAGCACAGGACAAGAGGCTGTAGACAGCTGTTGTATCTTATTTGTGCCTTCTTTCCAATCAGGCTCCCGCCTGAAACCTCAAAACCACAATATCAGCCTCTTGGAAATATGCAATAGCGACCAACAGGGTAGTGCTGCTTGTTTAAGACCAATAAAACATGAAGTTGGATGAATGCCACCCACAGAGTTGATTTCTTCAACATTTTCTACACAAAAACCTACCTACTGACTTCAGCAGGAATTGCAGGTATGTTTAGTTACAAATTCTGAATTACAGTTCCTAGAAATGAGAAGCCAAAGCTTATATCCAGCACCAGAAATACAGTTTTGTGGTGGTGCAGGGAACTAGCCTGTATGTACACACCCCTGGTAACCAACCTGCATGTTCACAGCCCTGGCCTGTAGGAGTCAGTGGACAAACCAGCTGCCCCTTGCAGCTCATCCAGAGATCAGTTTCCCTTTAGACAAGAAAGTGGTGCCATCATATCTGGGGGGGGAGTGGTTGGTTGGGTTTTTTTAAGCATAGCTTGATTTTGGTTACACTACAACTCTTAGTCTTTGAAGAGAAACGATCACAAAGAACCAGCAAAAAAACCCCTCAAGCACGACTGCTTGTTCCCTGGGGAGTTCTCTATCACAAATACTGAATCTACTTGAAGAAATTAAGGGAACATCAACTCGTTTGCTGGCTGTCCCAGAAGAGCATCCCACACTACTACAACACCAAAGGACAGAGGGATGGATGGGTGTGTATGGAACGGGGCCATCTGGTGATGGCAGCCTGAGCCATAGGCATGTGTTTCACACAGGTACTTACACAATATTTTGGGTACATATTTACCACAACAGTTTGCACTGCACGCAGTGATTCAATCTCTTCTCAGCTGTGGTGGCAGTCTTAAGGTAGGTCATGAGATCTTAAGATCATCTCACTCTACCACCAATTTTGGTTGCTGACAGACACTTCATTCTGAAAAAAGGCGCTGGCTTGTCTCATCGCAGGGGTGCGGATTCCCTTTATAATATAATCAGTATTCCTTCAGGGAATAAGGCATGACTGGGTGAGTACCTGAACATCATTCTCAGGATTAAAAGAAGCCATTTTCAGCCAGCGCAGAGGCACACCCACACACACGACCTGAGAAAGTCCCAAGGACATGAAAGGAAAGAAACACGTAGAGTTTAGCTTAAAGCTACTCTCTGTAAAGAAAGAAATGAACATGAGCTCTAAAACTACAGGCTATGAAGGCAACAAAGAGGCTTGGGGAGAAAAGTGGAATGATCTGGAACAAAGGGAATCTGGTGTGTACAAAGAGCAAGGACAGGAACAGCAGCTGAGTGAGCTGGGAGGACATTCTAGGATGGCACAGAACACATAACTGATGGTCATTAATCTCTGCAAGACAGGGAGCTCTTCTTTTGTGCCATCTGTTTCTAATTACTGTCCGAACTCAGCTCTAGGCCTAAATTGCACAATTCAAACTCGATTCCAAGCCACCCAAAGTGCCAAAGGTTTTGGAAGGCACAGGAATGGGAGTATCGGGCACAAATTGCAGGGTTTAGGGTATTTCCACTAGAGCACCCAATTAGTTCATGCACAAGTGCCAAAACAATACACATGAGCACCCCATTGGGTCACACATGAGTGCAAAGTTGCTTCACCCACGTACACCCAGCTGGTTTATGCAGGAATGCTCCAGCAGTTCATGCATAAGCACCCAATTAATGCATGAGTGTCCAATTAGTACATACACAAGTGCCCAGTCTGTGCACAAGCAGCCAATTAATTGGTTCGTAAATGCACAATTAATTAATGCATGAGCACATGACTGGTTTGTGCATGGCTGCCCAACTGGCACATGCATGAGCACCCAGTTAGTGGTGTACAAGTGCCTCATCAGTGTATGCTCCAATGTCCTATCAGCTCATGTTTGAGCACTCCAACACTTCATGCATGAGCACCCAAATAACTGAGGCTCCAGGGATGTGTTTTATGCATGAGCACCCAATCAGCCCATGCATTAATGCCCACACAATTTATGCTTGAGGACCCAAATATTCCATGAGCAAGCCACAGTCAGTCTGTGCATCAGCACCCTGATAACTCAGCCGAGTGCTGCATGTGGCAGGTTTTAGTAGCTGGGGCTGCAGTGATGCCTCTGCCAGGTGCTGGGCCCCAGCCAGCTGTGAAACTTGTGAAAAAACCCCCAAGTGCTCCAAAGCATCAGCCCATCAAAAGAACCCTCAGGATCCAATCTCAGACATACTCAAGAAAGAGTAGCAACTGTAAGCATTTGAGAAATGTGGAGGAAGAGATGGCTGAGGAGATGTGCTCTTGGAAGAAGCAACCTATGCGCAAGGAGTGCATCCCAAGAGATTGGATCCAGGATGACTCATAGGTATTTTTAATTTCTTTAATTCTGCATGTCTTTTACAGAAGTGTCAGGAATGTCACATCTGGAACCAGGAACAGAAGTTGCCTTAGAAGCTGTGAGCCAGCTGCTTGTGATTCTGCAGCATGCCCATGAGAACTCAAATCTGGAGAGTAATGTCTGTTAGCCTCTAGAGAAAAATCTCATTCTAACAAAATGTATTGGCTTAAGAAGAATAAAGGATGGAGCTCTACAGCCTGTGCTACACAGGAGCTCAGATAAGATGATATAATGACACCTGAGTGGTCATAAAATCTATGATCTTATCAGTCCAACTTGCTTAGGTCTCTTAATCACTGGTAAGTCCAGTTTGCACAACTTTCCTTGTTCAGGCACAGAGAAAAACAAGGTGGTATGTATTAAGCCTTGCTCATGCCAATAAAAATGTACTACAGGAATAAATGCATTTATTAACTCTCAGCAGTGATGCCAATGGTTTTGGCTCAACTACAGTTTCCTGGCCTTGGACACAGGGTCACAAATCTCTAAGACTGTTGAATCTTGCCCTGCAGTAAGTCTGAGCTGGAGCTGACTGCCACAGGGGAGAGAAAGAAAAGCCTAGGCAGCCCAAAAACATAATATTTTCAGCATTCAAACAGAACAATTTAAACATTTGCAAGAACAGGGGAAAGGCTGGCTTCAAGATGTTTTGGATCAGCTCTTTGCACTTTCATGCAGTTGGATGCAGAGAAGGGCCAGCCTGAGCTCCCTGCCTGGGAGACCCTGCCACAGCCAGGAAGGGGAGGCTGTTCCCAAAAGCACACAGCAGAGAAGCAGTGATCCAAGCCCTTGCAGGAGAATGGCAAGTGCAGGATTACCTGTAAGGGAAGAGGAAGCCCATTTCTACCTGGCTGGAAAACAAACTCACGAAAGCAGGATTATTTATTATTTACCAGACCAGGAATTTCTTGATGTAACTAAAAAAAAAGCTACAAATTCAGTCCTTTCAGCATTTTATTCAGAAAATTACCATGGAAGGATGGCAACAAGCCCTTACTACCTAGAAAACAGCAAATGTGGGCATAAACAGGCATCATTATTATGTATCATTCCCAGCCTCAACTGTCTCATAACTGTAAAAGCCTTGCCATTAACTTCAAGCACCCCCCTCCTCCTCTGCATGCCTGAGCTCTCCTTTGCCCAGGACAGGATTTATTTCTTCATTTCATTGCATATCCACTGTCTAGAGAGATGAGAGGCAGATAACTCACTAGAGACTACTCATGCTCAAACCCAACAAAAATACATTTAGCATTTGCCCATGGCCAATCAAGCTGGGTCACGGTCAACCTGAGCATTCTGAATGTGCTCAGAAAGGTGTATCCCACACAATCACAGTGCTGGCACATCTCTGAAAGTGACTCATCCCAGTTCTTAGAAACACACATCTCAGTGAAAGACAATCAAAATTATGTTCCTGAGGTCCAAGTACTCTAAACTGTACTTTTGAAATGTCAGTGCCTAGTGATTCATGTCCACAAGGCATCTCACTGGGTCTTACCCAACCAGCAGCAAATGGCAAGCACAGGGAGTATGTCCTGACAAATCTGGCCTGAGGCATCTCTGAAAATGGGTGTTGGTCTCCTAAATCCCCAAGCTGTTATCGAGAAGGAACGCAAATATATTATTAGATTCAGAGGCAACAAAAGACTATATGGCTGAAGAATTAGTGGATTTGTGCAGAGGCATCTGGAGAGACATGGCACATGCTCTAAGCACAATTCACCAAACAAGATTTACTTAGGCTCCTGCTCTACCTTCAGCCCAATCCTCTTTACTGGCTGAAGTCACTAACCTCATCAGATGGAGCCCTCCTATCCAGCCCCGAAGGACGGAATTAGCCAGTTTTACTAGAAATCTTTCAGATTCAGATTTCATTTATACCTGTCAGTTCAAAATCAGGTGCCCTTCCCACTGTCTGAACCTACTCCAGCCACAGAAACAACAAAGTTTTACATTTCTACGAAAAGCCTAACAACTTTTTCACTTCTAAAGTGAAATCCATAGATATTGAACGTTTCTTCATGTGTTGAAATCCCTGCTGTAACTGCTGAAATTTAACCTATCAGAGTTGGCATTGAAGGAGACCATCAACAGTCTGTGGTTAAATCCTCAAGGGGAGGTAAGGACCTCCCTCACAGGAACACCTGTGAAAGCCTGGATTTATAGGTTTCAGCAGAATCTTTCTCTGCCCATAGTACTTTAACATAAACATGAGCTGTATGAAAAAGCCCTGAACAGCCACCCTGCACCTTTTCCATAACACAGCTTTCTCCTTTTGTCCTCCCTGCCTGCACAGGAGGTTTTTCAGGGGAATGTGGCCAATAATACTCTAAGCTAGCAACAGCATATTTTGGACAGAACAGTATTAGCTAGGAAGAAAAAAAGAACTCAAAATTAAGAAAAGCACATGTAATTAGGCTAGGATGTGATGTCATCAGTGATACGAAGCATCATTAAATATACTTGACCCAGCTAATGAATTGCAGGCTAGTTTTACAGACATGGATAATCTTGACATAACTAAATGGTTCACAAATCACTGGCATTAATTCTTAGAGTGCCAGTGAGTTTCCACATGAAACAGGAAAAAAAGTATGTTGCAAGAAAATCACCAGGATGATTTAGGAGCCTGCTGTCTTGATTGATTTTCAAGCAGAGTTTTGCAATTAGGCAAGAGGATGCCCTGTTCCATGAAGACTTTATGTGCAGACTCAGTGGTTGAGAAATAACACATCCTAGAAACAGAGGTTCAACTCACTGTGTGCAGATGGGACAGAGCCCACACTGCTGTTCCCTCTCAAGACAAACCAGCCATGATTCACATCACGCACATGGGGAGCTCCTCCTGTGGTCCTGAGCACTTGCCTGGCCCCAATTTCCACAGCATCTAATCCCCACTTTGGCTTGCAACACACTCTAGATGCACTGATCCCCATGATAGTGCTGCAGGATGGAAAGTACTTTCATAGCAATTTTACAGATATTAAAGCGAGGCATCAAGACATTAACTCACCAAAAGTCACAGAAGAATCCTGCGGAATAGCAGGGAACTGAACAGAGCCTTTTTAACACTTCAGATCACTGTCAAGAGTCTGTACTTCTCTTCAGAGCTATTTCTTGAAAGATGTCTTGGCTGTAGCTGTTAAATTCTCTCCTTATCATAACAACTGATTTGTTTGTAGAGAAATGATGCATGTGTGTAAAATGTGCCCATAAACCATGATGAGGTTATTTCATTTTCAAACAGACACTCCAAACATTCCAGAGTTAAAAATAAAAGTAGCATTTAGCTCTACAGGGCATGTTTTCTGTTCCAGACAAGGTTAGTTCTGCTCTTGTTTTAAGAAAGTAATAATTTATTATTTTTACCATTCATATTACCAGGTGTTTCTAAGGGTGTGTTTGGCCCCAGATCAGCTCTGGATGAAGCAGCAGCACAACACATCCTTGCTGGCAGATGAATCTCTGCACATTTGGGAGCTACAGAGTGGATGAACCATAAATCTTCAGTGTGAGTGCCTGGACTCTTCTGCAGGTCTGTTACAAAGCAGATAACAAGTGGGGTCACTGAACAGTACAGAATAAAAGTTTGTATGGGGCTGGAGTATGTCAAGCTTTACACTGAGACATTAAGATTTGTTCTTCCAGTGCACTTGGGCTCTTCTCAAAGCATCAGCCAAGGGACAAAGCAAGGAAAAGGCTCAGCACCTGCCTCCAGGCCAGGTATAGCTGCAAGGCTGGGTGGGCAGAGGGACACAGGATATTCCATGTTACAGCCAGACAAGCTCCCAGGGCTGTCAGCAGCTGGGCACAACCGTTCCCAGCCACTGTGTGCCCCATCCTCTTTGCTGTGTAGTTTGCTCTTCTCAAGGAAGGATCCACATAAGCTTGAAATAATGCAAGAAACAGCTCAGAAAGGAAAGGCAGGAGTGAAACTGATGATTCCCAGCTCCACTATCCCACTCTGTTTCATATCCCGAATAAGGATCCCAAGAGGAAAACAGAACCATCTCTAACAGGCAGTATTTTAAAAGCTCCTTGCAATCTATGCAAATTTCCAGAAAAAGATAAATCTGCTTTACACTGACATACCTTCTTTATCAAAGCTAGTTGAAGTAAACTGGATGTGTTTCTTAGTATATATTATCTGACCAATGTACCAGTACCATTTCTTGCTTTCCAAGGCACGTAGTGGGTATTATATCAAAGGCCTCCATAAGGCATTGTGAAGAGAGCTTTTCTTTCCACATCTGAAACTCCCTGTACAGGGCAGGTCTTTGGAAAAGAAAACATTGGTGAGAAACAAAATACTTGTCAGAGGGAAGAGAATCACACTCAGACTTTACTAAACCAGCTTTTATCAGAGCAAACTTTCTTTGACAAAGAAATATTCACGGCTCTGGGAAAGGAAACACACTTATCAGATCAGTGCTGTTTGCATAGGAAATGAAAAACGGTGACTGTTTATAACTTAAAGTGTTTTTAATGAACTTAACTGCTGTATTTTAGTCTGGGAGGAAGAGTAAAAGTGCTTAGGAAAACAAGCAGTGTAACCAAGATTATGAGATCTGGTCGCTCCCCTGGAACCACTCTGTGGAGTTGGGATTCTTTCACCACCTTTGCCAGTCCTGTTTTATGGCATGTGGGATAATTGCAACCTGGCAGAGAAGGAACATGCCTTTTGCCAAATGTGAACATGAGCTACTGGTACCTGTGTCACCTCCCTGTGGGATTCAGTGAAACTCATGACTGAACCACCCAGCACTTGCCACCAGCCTGTTCACTCTGGTTAACGTTCCAGTGGGTTTCTTACATGACAATCTCTGAAGACAGCAAAGCACGTTCCCACTTTTCTGCTTCTGTGGCTACAGCTGGGGTGTGCTGCAGGTAACAGTGCAGATGAATCCAAGTTTGAAACCACTTAAAGACAGCGAGTTAGAACAAGAATCTGGGAGTGTAACAATTTCATTAATCATCTTCATTATCTTGGCACACATCAGGAACTTATTAGCAAAACTTAGGAGCTAAGCAAAGGGGTATGAATACTCAAAAAACTGCAATTAAAAGAGGACAACACACACCCAAAGGAAGATCAAATAAACACTAATCTGTTAAAAAAGGAAAGAATAATACTGAGTATTGGAGAATAGGTTCTTATCACCAGTATGTACCACACAGACAGATCCTTCTGCCTCTACAGAGCCCAAACAGGTTTGACTGCTCCCTGACAGTCACAGGGCTGGAGCTGGAACGCTTTGGGAATCAGGTACACAAACAGGCAGTGACTGACCAGACTGACCATAAGGTAATGTAACCCAGGCAAAGAGTAAAACACAGAGAGAGCAGCTGGGTCCACCTGCAGTGGGCTTGCTGTCAAGTCTGGGACCTCAGCATGTTTCCAGGTTGCCTACATGTTCTTAAACACGGGCCTCTATAATAAATACACTTAGAGATTGCAGAGAAAGTCTGGCCCCTGTAGCTCCTCAGTGTGACTGACACCTGGAAATGGATTCAAGAAATCTCCAGCAGGATTTTCTGGAAAGAGGTTCCTAGACATGTGTTAAGAAACAGATCTCTCACACAGTACATAAAATCCTGCAAATTTGGACAAGGTAGAAAAACAAGCATTTGGGGACTTAAATTTGGTTTTTTTCAAGCTGCAGTTTAAAACACTGTTCTTGGTAAATTTCACAAGTGGAGAAAAAGTCACAGTATAAGCCTGGTTTTAGCACAGGGAAACCAAGGCCTGTCTGGGTTTACATGGAAAAACTGAGGCTTGATGGAACACTGACATCTAAGGAGTCTCAAGGTATTTCAGTGGCAGACACTGAATTCTGGGCAGCCCATTCTGTTGTGAAAACACCAGGCAACAATTTTGGCTGAGCTATGCTGACACAAGCTACATCTGGCATTGCTAAACATTGCAAAAATTTCCTTTGAATGCCAAGTGACTGATGTTGCAAGGACTTTTGAAAGCCCATAGCAAAAGGACCCCTTTACCTTTCATATGACAGTTCCACTGGAGAATGGAAAGGTGCCTCTCTACAACATATTGAAGTAAAAGAGGCATGGGGATATTCTCAGCAACACGAGCTGAGACACAAGGCAGTCTCATACTGGGATTTCAAGCACAGGCCATCATCTGTCTTTTGGGAAATACCAGGGTTCCCATTCAGTTCAAAATGTGGAGAGCAGGCACCCTCAAAATGTGTTTCTTAACCACAACTGCTGAAAATTGAACTTTCTAGAAAAAATCTTCAGGGCACCAATTGGGCTGCTTCTGATTAAGATAAATCCAGAGCTCCAAAGTGAAAATAAAACAGTAGAGGGCATCTAAATCAGCTAGTACATAAAGACAATTAAAAAGAAAGACAATTCCCATTCTGCCTCCTCCTCCTCCTCCAAGCACCCAACAAGTGAAATGCTTAAACAGTTCAGATCTAACCTCATATTTAAAGTCATACCAGTTTACACCACCTTGGGGGTATATAAAATGGCCTAAATATGAGTATAAATAATTATGTGTAATCAAGAACTCAGGCTCCTTTTGCCTGAGGTGGAAAAAAACCCATTCTCATTCCAAATCCAAATTCATTTTGGAAATGAATTTTCATGACTGATCAGCGTATCTGCTAATCAACATATCTACAGTCTAGCCTCATAGCATGAATGCCAAGAACAGACGGTACTGATGACAAAAGATGATACAATTTGCATGTTCATTGAATTTATCAGAGTATGACAGATACCCTGTGCCCTGGGCAGATAATTAAATGTGATTGACTGGGGTTGGAATGGACCAAGCTGAAATCCATTTCAGAAATGTGTTTTTTCTCCAAAGGAATCATCGAGAGCAGTGACCAAGTCCATGACACACAATCTTTTTATTCATTGCAGAATTTCAAGGCTGTTCTGCTCAGCCAGAGAGCCACAGGACCACCTGTTCTGCCTGAAAACAGCAGGTCATGACTGCGGATGTGAACTCTGAAGATACAGTTGAAGAGCATCCTTTGGTGATGATGACAATGCCTCTCACCACTGGCTCTGACCTCTGACGGACTCTGCCATAACAACGCCACCTGACATATTTCTGACTCAGCTCCTGGAATCTCTTTGCCTCAAGTGTTGGAATAAAACCAGGTCATTTCAGAACACAAAGGGTAAGCCCTACAGACCTTCACTGCTGACTAGCCCTGATCTCCCTCAATCCCTGATCTTAGCTTTATGCCAATAAGGTTCAGTTATTTTATTTAAAACTCCTAACACACATCCTTCAGAGCCTTTTGGCCTAAATTTCTGGCAGAGAAATGTTTAGAATGAGATGATGGCTGTAAAGAGGGCATGAATGTCCCATAGTTTCCCCAAGAGCATTATAAGAGTGATGCCCTGCAATGGGTTTGCAGCCCTCATCTGTCAGAACCAGTTTCTCCATCCATTAAATCACTGGAACTGTCAGCCCATGGAAGCACACAAGTGTTTTGTACAACTAGAAAGACTAAGTAAGGAAGCAGGCAGATTTCTAAATACAATCAGAGCTTGCAACCAAGGAACCATAAAGGCAGATACCTCAGATATCTCTAACATAAACCTTAGCAATTTTGCATAAGCATGTGGAATCATTAGCATTTGCCAAATGCATCTGATGAGTTCTCACGTAGCCACTATCAATGATTAATTAGGAATTAGAATCTGTCTTTCTTAGTACTTCCCAGTCCAATTACCTGCTTGTTAAAATGGACTGGTTCACAGCTGGAAGGTTCTTGTTAGGTCATCCACTTTGGGGTCTACTGTTTTTTAGACACTACTGAGGATAAGGAATAGCTGGAGAGAGACTATAGAGATCAACTTTTGTGTTGCTGCCTCTTGCCTAGCCCTTACTTTCTGCAGCCTCATTGAAGAGAAAAAAAAAACCAAAACAAAACAAACAAACAAAAAAAAAAACCAAAAAAACACAAGACAACATTTGAAAATTGACCTAGTTAGTTACTGTAGGTTTGGATCCTTCTCATTCTTGGCACCCAGCATTTGCAACTGCATACACGAAAACCAGCTCACAGAAACAGGGATTCTTTTCCCCATGGCACTTAGAAATAAGATAGAGGTTGAATAAATCCTGGAAATTCACACTGGATGAATCCTTCTATCTGCAATCTTCAGGCTGTAAATAGGAAAATTATTGTTTAAAGGGAAGAAATAACCCAACTGTGGTGATCTGCTGTATGTGCCTGTGTTTGCACCCAGTACAAGAAGATGGCGGAAGTAAATTAACATGGACTAATTATTTAAATCTAGAAATGGACAGGCAGCATCTACTGGCCTAATTCCCATGTCTATCTACTCCCTGGAAATATTATACTGTGAATTTCAGCACCAGTAACTCTCGCAGCAAACTGAATGCTAAGGTACATGATCTGTAATGGGTGCTCAAATAAGTCTCTGGCCACTTGGCTTGTTTTGGCAAGTACTGAGATGTGACAAACCTTCTTTTCTGGTTCTTCATTCCCATCCACTGACCTCAGATCTTGTAACATATTTGCAATGTAAAGTCACCCGTTATTCAGTAGCAAGGATTAGCATGTGAAGCTTAAACCTGTGGGCCCCAATGTCAGACCTAAGTGCAGAGGCACCAAGCTGGGAAACCAAAAATTTCTACTTCCATTTACAAAAGAGATGATTTAAACCATCACCCTGCATTTGAAAATCCCAAGTGAACAGGAGGAATGGGCTCAGCACATCCACTTCACACCAAATTGCTGGCCACTACCACTTCCCTACCAGCACATCAAGGCAGCTGCACACATGCCCTTTAAACTGGTAATTCTAAAAAAGAAAAGCTCTCTCAGACAATCCTGGCTCTGCACAGAATCTGCTGTTGGCTCCTCTAGCTGAGCACGCTGCTGCATATCCACTTGGCAGAGCCAAAGGAAAGTGCACTTTATCCTGCATCCGTCAGCATCGGCGACAAGCAGATTCCACATAAGGGCATGAAATAGCACATATCAGGGACAAGGTACTCGTAAGAAATGGGAGAGATTTAACCAAGAATTTCCATCTTTGCACTTCTGCCCTGGGAAAATGGACTTGAGGTGCTGCTCAGGAAGATGAAAGATTTTTCCAGAACTGCCAAAGAAAATTCTACAGAGTGGCAGTAAATTTCCCTCTCTTTGCACAGTTTCTAACACACTTAGAACTGCTGTGAGCAGTGCTGAGCTTTCTGCATCTCATCTGAGCTCTCATTCACACCAGAAATCCCTGCAAAGAAATGCAAGCTCCTCTTTTCCCGACGGAAAAAGCTCAAATAAAACAGCAGCACCTCAAGTGGAAGAGGAAATTTTCAAAGGCCAAGGTCATGTAGAGACTGAGCAAACGGGACAGCAAGGGCCTGGGTCCTGGGACAGTGCTTGGCTTGTGCTCCTGAGCTCTGCTGATAAAATTTAGTGTCTGTAGCAGCCCAGCCTGGGAAACAGGTCTCCCAACACTGTTCTGAGAATCAAATCCATGTTGCTGTAAAGTCCTTTATGCTGTCCTACAAAAATCTCTTTGAAACAGCAGATAATTACTAAAATAGTACAAAAGCCAAAAGTTACTTTTCCATGGCTCACTTCTGCCTTTACACATGATAAGCAAAAAAAAGTAAAATACTTTAGTGATTAAATTCACATATTTGCAAAGGTATGTGTGCTTGTGCACATACATGAACACTGCTGCCTGCCTTTCCTTTCAATTCCCAGGCAATTCCCCAAGTTCTTAAATCCCCTTTGGCTAATCAGTTCAGACTATATATGGGCAGCCCATTTCTGGAGTAACAGATGCTCCTAATTTAACCTTCAACATCATGCCTAGAAATTGTCCCATTTGGATGCCAGAGTCCTTAATTTGGAGCAGTGCCTGTCAGAACAGGGATGGTCACGGAGCGAGCTTCAGAGCTACTCTGCCATTCAGAACAATGTGAACAATTAAAAAGGAAAAATAAAATAATCAAGCCAGAATCAGTGCTCAGTAACACATGCTGTGGGGAGAGGGCAAAGCTGCAACAAGTCAGCAGGAGTTGAAATTCAGGCAGGGGAGAAGAATCAGAAATAGTTTATTAGTGAATCAGAGATGTAGAAGGAAAGAGAGTGAGCAATGGAACAACACATGGAGGAGGAGCTCTGCTGGAAAATAAATGCACACATTATCATGGACAGAAAATAGAAGTCTGAAATAGAGCTAGTCCAAAACAAATATTTCTGTGAATAGAAACATTTTAAAATAATTTTCTTCCTACTGAGTCCACAGGGTTCCTTTTGTATTTGCACTATGTGACAGTTCTTGCAAATACTGTTGTAAGTAGGAATGTTGTAAACAAGAGCATATTAATCATATGTTGGCATATATGCAAAGAATTCACATAAAAAAGCATTTCACTGAAATCCTAGAGTTACCCTCATCCAATCCAAAAAGAGAAACAAAATCACATGTGTAAAGTGAAACAGCAGATTATTTGAATTTAAAATACAGGATTGCCAACTGCAGCCATTCAGATGTCATCAATAAAAACCTCTGCTTCCCATTTTTCTCATGGAAGCTGATACTGATAAACTGAAAGAGCACACTCACTAAACAGTGAGGCACAGACAAATGTGGTCAAAAACTTGTGTGTCTTTTTCCAGCAATTATATCAGTTGGTTTCTCCCAACAAAGCCTTCTGCCACCCCAGTGAGGTAGGTGGAGAATGGAGGAATGAATTTGCCTAAAAAGACGTGCTAGAAATACCATTTACAAAATGCAGATGAGTTTAGCAACAGCTGGAGCCCAGTTACTGGAAAGCAAATGAAGACCTTGGATGAGACATTCCCTGAGACAGCCTGAGTCACTTTCCCAGTATCTGATCCCAGTGGTCAGCAGAGCATGTGGAATTGATGTCACATCATCTTTAAAGTAAGTCAATGGCAGCCAGGCAGTTACAATTACAGATACATTTGCAGCCATGTGTCCCCTAATGAACATGAAGAAAGTGTTTTTGAAGCAATTTGCAGGTTATTCTGGGTGGGAATTGAAATGAAAACATTGATTTGCTTTACGAGGAATCACTGAATTATGCACTAGTCTCAAGATATCAAGGTGCAGTAATTAAAGATTTTACACCTGCAGTCATTTCATTTTGGAAAGCCTCACTTTAACTGAGAGCAGGTGCACTTCTCAGTTTATTCTAAAACAAAGAGCTGATCCAGAAAACTGGAAAACACAGGCCTTTTTTGGAACAAAGTCTGATTTAAAAAGAAATGAAAACCAGCAATATTCAGCCTAAACCTTCACCCAGATCTGGCTCTTTTTGGAGTTCTCTATCACGCAGGTCCAGTCCCAGCTGAGGCTCTCTGGAGAGTCACTCTCATCTCTTTGGGGTACATAAACTATCAGGAACTGTATACAGCTGAACTCCTCCTGTGCACACTTGCCAGTGAAACCCCTTGAAAAGGAGCAAAATGTGTTTATTAATTTGTTAATTAAGTTTGTTTTGATTTCCTTAGATGATTTGGTTCTACATTTAACAGAAGTAGTGGAGACTTGAAAATACTGAGTGAGTCATATACTGCAGGTTTTATTTGCTTCTACATTTTTATATATAAATAGTAAAAAAAGCAATTTTTAGTATTTATTTCTCAACACAGATAAGGGGGTTACCATGGCTACCAGCCTCCAGTAACAGGGTTTAAAAGGACAAAAAAAGGAAACCAGACTGGAGCTTGAAATAATCAGGTTGCTCTGCCCAATATGCACATCATGCATGTTGTGATAGGAACAGGGGACTAAAATCAGACAGGCTGGAAAAATACAACACTGAAAACAAAAACAAGGAAAAGGAGTCAAAAAGGTACATGAGCCATGCACGCAACTTCAGATACAATATATTTTCAAGTACACAGAGCACCTCAGTAAGATGTAAGCAGCTCTGGCTTTGAAGCAAACACAATAAAGGCCCTGAAAAAATATTAAAGAAAACTGCTTCCTAAGGAGGTTAATGCAACTCCACAGGCAGTGCACACAGGACAGCCCAGTCCTTGGGATGAATGTCCATTTTAATGCCCAGGCACAAAGATTAAACACAGCCCAGCTCCTGACCTGTTGTGAGTGACCTGGAAAATTTTTCATTATGTCCATGCCCTTCTTCCCCTTACTCCCCCCATGAAAATCACAGATAAAACCCACTTCCCAGTGCTGTAAACATATGCTGGAAGTTCTTGGTATTGCTGTGCCCAGATGCCCTGGCAATGAAGACAACAAGCGTGACTGTCTTCTTCCAGAGTTTTATCACCCTTCTGGTTTTATTACATAGAACAGTTTCCATATTTGAAGTCTTCAAATATGGAAATCTGACGCTTCAGGCACTTGAGTTTCTGATACAGTGAAGGTTTTAGACAGACGTTTGGACTATTATTATTTATTGTTTGGACTCTTTGCATACCAGACTTTCACCAAGAACAGGCAAAGATATATTCTTATATTTCAAAAGCTGAGCAAAGGAGGTGTTAAATAAAGGCCCGAGAAGAATGTGTGAGGGTGATTCATTTTATATTGATACACACACTGTTCACAAAACTGTAAACTCATCTAAACAGTGTAATATATTTAGAGGAGGAAAAAATTACTTGGCTGCACAGGATGATGTACTTTCCAATTCACTGTCATATGAACAAGCTGAGTGTAGTGATAATTTATTGAGAAAAAGTAATTTATGCATATACAATTGGGACTTTAAATTGTAAATATAACTGTGGGATTTAGATTTTTTCAAAATTATCTTTTTTCCTCTCCCCCTCTCAGCTCCACTAATATCATCCCTATATTCCCTTACTATTGATATCAAGTATTTAGAACACATTGGCCCATGCAGCAACAGGCCCCTTTGTGTACACTTTGTCTGAACACTACTCAGTAGCAGTGGGGAAGACCTGGTCCTTTCACAAGATTTGCCTCCTAATTTGTCTTATTCTGAATTTTCTCATTACTTTAAATCACGAGTAAAAAAACAAGATGCCCCCTTGGCAATGCCAGCAGCATCAGCAAATTTTAACAATAGTTTGTTTGTGTGCTTTTCAACCTCATGATGGCCTCTGGGTGTTTGACTCAAGAGCTTGATATTTGTTGGAAATTCTGCAGTGCCAGAAGCATATTCTTTGTGGAAGAGTTGGAAGTATGAGTTGTTTTCAAAAGCAACACAAAAATATCTCTCTGAAGATGAGAGGATAGAGGTTTCTTTAATTTAAATTTTAAAAGGTCCTAATTATACGAGTTAAATAAATTTTTCTGTCCCACACTAATTTATCCCCTCATGTCCCTCAGGCACAGCCCAATGAACTGCAGAAGCATTGCAGCCTGTGCAATGAAGCAATTTTTCCTCCTGCTCCTGAATCAGTGCCTTGTGCAGCAGTGTGGCAGTTCAAAGTGTGCATGTTACTTTAAAGAAATATCATGATAGCTCGTTAAAGAGGATGGCGACGAAATTGCGGATTCTCTCCTGTTCCCAAGTTGTGTATAGAAATGAATGCTCCCTTTCCTTCACAAGGTACAAGCAGAGTTCAGCTGAGACAGATGTCTGCTGCATCAATTGTGCTAACAACCACCTCTGACAGGCAGCCCCAGGATAAGGCTCTGATTACCACAGCTAGACCCAGCTTATGGGTCACTGGGGAATTATGATTAGACCATATTCATTTTTCTTAGAAGGCAGAAAAACAGGATAGGATGAGTAAGTTCTGGCTCACTAGAAGCTTTATTTTTCTCTTTACTCAGGTTCCTAATGAATAATACTTTGTGAATTAACATGGATGGGAGAATGGGGAAGGACAAAAAACAGCAAACAAGAAAAGCAGGTAATGCAGACTTGCCAACTGCATTCTGCAAAGCTTCCAGGAAAACAACATGGGGATTGGCTTTAGCACAATGAGACACACAGACAAAGCACCTGAACAACCCACGACTCAACCAGAAAGGATGCAGAGATGTGCAAACACTCCACATGAAAGTTTTCAGAATACAAGTGCTGGTAGTTGGCAACCCTGTTCTTCCAGTTCCCTGTGCTGCTCTGGAGAGCTTCTCCAGGAAGGGCACTTGCAGGAACAAGAACCTGGATTGCCAGGGCTGAAAGACTGAGCTTACAGGGAACCACCCTCCTACCCTGCTGTTCCTCTGCAGGTTTACTGCCAGGCTAATGAGAAATGCACAGTGAGGAAACGCTGCTCCTCTGCACTGTGTCAGTGAGTCCCTGGGCGCTTCTGGCCTCACTCCTGATGAGCCACCCAGCCTCAGGACTAAAATCCAGAGTCAGAAAGGACAGATCAAGCCCTTCACTTCTCGAGTCTGCGTAAAAAGGGGAAAACAATCTCTGCTGCAGCCCTGTGAGGAATTTCTCTGCTTAGAAAGGTCTCTGAGACTTTCCTTAGCTGAAGAAACTGCAGAGTTCAATAATCATCTTGGAAGCACCACAGTGGGCTGGAGAGGACAAACATATGCATTGGTTTACTCCTTGCTACACTACCAACTTCATGTGGGATCTTAGCAACTCATCAGCCTCTCCTGGACATTGCCCAACTCACATTTTAAAAAGTCTGTGGTATCTACATAGACAGACAAGATCAAATGATCCAGAACTTTACTATTTTAAAGATCCCCAACTCTGTTTTGTATCAGCAAGGAATTAGGTTCAGCATTTGTTGGAATAAATAGTTCACTGTTGTTTCTAACAAAACAGTGGTAAAAGATAGAGAAGTTAAGAGAGTAAGAAGACCTGTAATTTAAACATGAGATGTTCAAATGCTAAAACCTTGGCACAAGGGACAAGGTTTAACTCTTTGCCCAAGGAGGTACCTAGGAAAAGCCTCCACAACCAAAAGAAAATGGCCCAACAGGAGAAAATACCAGCAAAAGTGCCTGAGGCCAGCTGTGTCTTTTAGAAGCCCCTTGGTCATCTATTCTTCCATCCCCAACAGAACAAAGGTAAAACTTGAAGGGGAAAGATCATAGTTGTTCACCAGATTTACCATAAGAGACGTAACCAAACTGAAGATAAATCACCACTGTCCTTATCACACAGATCAAGAAAAGCATTTGACAGCCTGCAGCAGTTTCATTCTGGAATACCTTGAAGCACTCTGCCCTGCCAAGGAGGACCAGGAATGTCCTCCAGTCTTCCTGTGGGGATGCAGCGTGTGCAGTTCCACAGCAGAGGCTGCAGCACTGGGCAAGGTGATCTCATGGCAGCCTGGCACTGCCCCGTGGCTCCCCAAGGAAACAGAGCAGAGACACACAGCTGGCACCACACACTTGCCCTGCTCTGCTGGAGGGATGGCTTTGTCAGAGGTGCTGTCCTGTCCTCAAGGTCAATTTGAAGTGTCCCCTCTGTCTCCTGACAGGCCGCTGGGATTTCAGGATTCTGCAGCACATGAGGAGCAAACCTTGCTGTGGACTTACTCATTCCTTACAAATGGACACTTCTGATGTATTAATCCAGTACTTAGTGTGCTCCTTTAACATGGCACATTTATGTTAACCATCCCATTGATGTTGTAGGACTTAACACAGACTTAATGCAGTGGCATTATTATTAAAAAAAAAACAAACAAACAAAAAAAAACCAACCAAGTAGAAAGACTAGCATTTCATACCCATTCAGTTTCTCTTCAAATCAACCGAATGAGTCAATTAAATTAATAATAAAGAGTAAAGGAGAGCTTGATATACCACACTACTCTGCAGGTTACATTTAGCAGCAAACAGAATAGAAACCACCACAGAAAATAATACAGAGACCATGGAGGAAGGGAAAAAGCAAAGGAAGGGATGAGAGGAGTAAATTCTCAAGAGTTTTAGTTTTTATAACCTGGAGTTTTCCAGTCAGGCAACACTAGGAGGGAGAGTGCACCAAGCAGTCACTTCAGATGCAATCCCATAGTTTGTGGAACAATCTTTTTGGCTTTGTTTGGATGTATCTTCACTACCTCTTCCACATTCCTGCTGAGTCTGTCCCCTCCTCTGAGGTACTTGTGACAGTTGGCTTCTACAGCCTACATCAGAAAATAGAAAAACCCTCAAACTTTTCTACAATACTTGATGAACACTAGAAAAAGGGTTTGCTTCACTAAGTTCTGTAAAGCTGTCAACATTTTGCCTAGAAATTACACGCTTTAAAATATAGCTAACTGTTTCTCTGGGCATAAAAAAAAATTTTTTTAAAAAAAAAGGATTGCTAAAATAAAGCATTTTATGATGCTGTTTGTTCCAGTAGAAAAAATAGGGAGGGGAGTCAAATCCCAGAAGATTTCTTTGCTTGTTTGTTTGAGCACTGATAGATATCAACCTCCACCAGTACATTACTGTGCTGGCTGAATAAAAGTGGCCTTTGGATGAGTCTCAAGAAAAGCTCCTGCTCACCACTCTGCTAAAATACTCCAAATTACTCCTCACTGCACCTGTGGCTCTCCAGTTTCTTCGGCTTCTTTGCACTGCAGAGCTACAAAGCCAGATGTCTCTACCCTGTGTTACAGATGTGAGGCACACAGAAAGACTCCAGGCTCACCTACAGTCACATGAGAGTTGTGCCACAGAACAAGGACCCAAACTCAGGTTCCCTGGGCCAAGACTCCTATCTAGAAAAGGGCTGAGCTCCAGATTCACACAGGCACTTAATAAAATACAGAAAGTGTTCTTGAGAGGAGTGCCTTGGAGATAACACAGCACTGGGGTTATTGCCTAAGCCTGACAGACACTTTTATATACACTCAGGTGATCAAATTAACAGCACTGCCTAATTTCCCATGTACAGCATCTCTAATATAGCTCACGTCATGAGATGAATTTAAGGCTGAAAATAAATGGGTCTTCTAGAATATGCTGGATAAAGTTTTGGCAGTTACTTTGATAATAGGATTTTTCTAAATTAAATATGAATAACAATATGGATATCCAAATCAAAAAGGAAAGAAAAGCCACTAAAAATTTCTTATTATTAGGATTCATGGCTCTCCCAATTTTTATCCTAATTATTGTAGAATCTCATATTCATATTGGGGGTTTATTACAAAATCTTATCAAATTCAAAACTATATTCCCTGTTAAAACCTGTACTTCAATACAGTCCCACAAAAAGCCACCAGCACAATGAGAAGGGACACTGCCAACATTAACAATCTTCTCCTCCTCTTCCAAGTCATTCATTTCCAGTGTTACTGAGGAGAAATTCCTGAGAGCATCCTTCTGGGTTAAGATATACAGTTCATTGATTTATGTATAAACTCATTTAAAAGAAATTGAATCTACCTACATAAATAAAGGTTATAAAATAGCGATTCCCAAAGACTTTTTATTCTGTTAATCCAATAATGCATTTTCCTTTTATTTTTTTGCTTTGCTTGATGTTTCTTCCACCCATATTTTAAGGCGATTTCATGACAAGTAAATCCAGGCAATAAATATTTCTGCTGGGTCTGATCTGTGAATTATCAAACCTAATGACACACTGACACAGCGCGTTCTTCCTGCCATGAAAAATTTATCACATGCAACTCGAGCACCTCCGAGCAGGAAGAGTCCACCGCTCCTGATTTATGCGGCTCGAAAGGAAACGGACACATTTTAAAGTTGCAAAGCTGCGATTCCATTTTGTCTTCTGCTGGGCGTGTTTGATCAAATCAGAGCTTGCAAACCAAGCTCTCTACTGCGGTCTACATCTGAGAGGGGAGAGAGTTGTTTTTGTGGGAATGATCTAGCTCGGGAAAAATGCCGAGGTTAGCACACCCTTGTGTAAAACACATTGCCGGCATTACTTGGCACCGCTGCCTGCAGGTCAAGCTTCTGCTCATGTCAGCAGTCTTGGCTCTTTTGGAGGAAGCTTGGCAGGATGATGGAAAAAAAGTCATACATCCCTCCTCAGTGAATCCTCCCCTCTTCTCCTCACCCTTTGGACACCGGCGGCAGCACCAGTAAAGTTGGATGGTTCTGCTCACCTGGGCTGGAACATCATCTAATGCTAATTTTAATCACGGCTTTCCTCCCAGGAATAAAAGATTTATTCCAAGTTTCTTTCACCTCTCTAAAAAAGTTGTAAAGAATGGGAGAGTACTAAAGAAATAAAGAAAGTCCTACTCCTCACAGGAAAAGAAAGGGCAGAGGGAGACAGGTTACAATGACTTGGTTCAGTGGCTAATTAGAATTGAAAATAAATCCTATTAATATGCTGTGACCACACACAAGTCTGCTTTGGTACACTGGTACATATCACTGCAAATTCAGCACACCTGAACAGTGACACACACCCACCCACAGGCTGCAACATCACCTCCTCCAAACAACGTTCAGTATCCCACCAGCTCTGAAAAACTGCTTCCCAGAAGGAAAGGCTGACTGAGTGGGACCAGGCACCATGTACCCCCCTCAGGGGACAAGGGGAATGGGAAAAAAAAAATAGGAGCAAGATTCAGGAAAGGAAACAGCTCCAGCAAACCACAAGGTTGTCTTGAGGCTTCATGCTGCAGTGAAGAAGTGTTTAACATCAGAGAAAACCAGGATTCAAATTCTTCTGCCCCATAAACCAGACTCTTGACTGAAAACAACGTTCCCAGCATCAGCAGAGCTGGGACTGCGCACACAGCTGAGTTCTCCTTCTACCCACGGGAGGGCAGGGCTGCTCTCACACGTTACACATGTGACACAAGCACATTTTTACATAACAGTAAGACGTCTGTAACTTGAAATAGTCCTTACACAATTTCCAACAGCTCTGGTTAGAGGAAACAAAGCTTGTCTCTTTACATAGATGTCAGACACCTGGAGGAACAAACACACCAATGCAATTCTTAGGGGAGAACTGCAAAAGAGAATTCAACTGAGCTCTATAAACTGCAGCTGCAGTCCCATAGCCAGGACTAGGAAATTCCAAAACCAGATGACTGAGGTGGCAGTGAGATGGCAGGAAGAGCATTTACCCAGGAGAGGAAGAAAAAACTATTTACACAACGGTGTTGGGATTCTTCTTAAGCACAATCATAAGGGCTTTAGTAAAAAAAAAAAAGGACAAGCACAGAACTCCCCCAGTTAAGGGGATACACCGCAAATAGGATTTCAGGAAATGCAATTTATCTTTGCTATAATAGGAATGAAGTGACTGATACTTGTTTGCATAAAGATGGAACTATCAGTCCTTGAATACACAAATCTTCAAAATAATGATCTAACATAGCTGAAGTATTTCTTTTAATTCTTCATTAGGTGTGCATGTTGCTACTTTAAAGAAATCACAGGCTATATGGAGGTCTCAGTAACCACAGTGATTTCAGCTCATATTACTCCTGTCACTGATGGAATGGAGAAGACTCAAACTACAAACCTTAAGAACACTGCTGCTCATCCTTACAAATAACATGTCATACGTCTTTTGACTTAAAGATTTTACCCTTTTTTTACTCCACATGGAATAAAAATGTTAACCTATTTATTCACATTGTCAGATCCAGCAATTCCAACGCAGACAAGAAAATAAAATGAAAGACACCACGCAGGCCAGTGCACAAATACCGAGCATGAATCTTTCTCCAGCCAAAAGAGAAGAATGTCCTTTTTATAGGGCCGTTACATTTGTTTATATTATTTTCATAGAGCAGATCCAAGTTCTGCATTTGGCATATATTATTCAGCAGCCAACAGAAGAATTAAATCAATCAATATAACTGGCAGTGTGGAGGCCCAAACAGCTGGCCAGAGCAGTTGTGTGTGCAAACATGCACTGTGTGCTCTGCTAATCCATGCACACATGCAAATGCACATACAGCAGGAAGGTTTAAATTAAGTCATGTCAGTTTAAAAAGCTCAAGTATCAGAACTGCATGTAATACTTCAGCATGGAGCGGTTTTGTTCTTTGGGACTTTCCACCTGCCAAGCCGTAAGGGTCCATTTTATCTGAAGAGATATTTCTCTTCTACTTGAAAGCCAAAGGCAGCTGTCTAGGAATCAGCACCTCACAGAGCTAGGGCTGGCAAATGAGGTGAGGTAACCCTTCCCAGGCTTTGCTACAGAGAAAGCAAAAGTAAAATATAGCACAGGAAAGACTCTCTAGACTTCCTGAAGGTCCTTCTCCTATGTCATGCAAGGACAGGTGGAGGAAGAGCCCTCCTTTGCTCACACATTCCCCTTGCAGGGCCTGTCTCCACTGTGCTCCCAAAGGCTCTTTGCCTTTCTTCAACACATCCACTTAATGGCCATTCACTGATCCCTTCCCTGTTGTGCCTTCACGACTGAGACCATGTGTGCTGAACACCTGGATCTGTGATCCTACGTGCTCTGGAAGGACTTGGGTGCACAAAGTGGCTGCCTCCAGGCTGAGCACATTCTTGCTTAGTAGCTTCAGGAATGGAGCACTGAGGAGAGGGCAAAACACTGCACAGAATTCAAGTGACCACAGGTGGGTTACCCTATCACCTCCTGAAGTACAGAAACTCTACAGCAGGGAAAGCACCTGTAGCTCTGTAGCCACAGAGAAACCACCTACATGCTCCGTGGGAATGAATAGGAAGTTGCTCACGTCCCACCTCAGCCACTGTTTTGGAAAAGCACACCAGAGCTGCCAAGTGCTTTGCTGGGAATTAAAAAGAAATAGGAAAGGGTGGAGGAAATTAAGAGCTGGTTTGCACTGATGCTGACGTGCAGTGCTCTGGGTTCAGTTTGATAATCCCAGCCAGGTTTTCCTCAGGTCCCTGATGCTGCTGAGATGGTCACAGCTAACCTCAGGCCAACAGCAATGGATGGCACCTTGCTTTCCCACGTACCAACGCTTACACACAACTCGCCGTGTCTTGTCAGCATGATGGTGCAGGATATCATAAAAAAAGAATTAGTAATGTTTAAGCAAGCCCCTCTCCCCTCCAAGCCCACCATGTCCCAGTAAATGGACAAGACACCACACAAAGACAGATAAAGTCAGTGACAGGCAATGGTAAACTACTCCTGAAGAAATCTGAGCTGGAGCCAATATCCACAGAAGACACTGTGAAACATTCTTCTTCAGTAGGTGTTAGACAGGAGTTATCACTCATCACTACATTAAATGGAGAAGGATAAAAATTCCAAAACTAGGACCCTTGGGGATACAATGCTTTATGTGGAGACAGAAGGTTTTTAGAGTCCTGATTTAACACTATTTTTGCAGACAGGTGTTAACCAGGAGCAAACCTATTGCAGTCAGTGGACTTACTCCAGTGTAATACCTGCACAACTGAGAGAAGAGACAGGGTCAGCTTCAAATGGGGATAGCAGAGGCAGGGATTTTGAGAACCGCCAGTGGAAAAATGTTCACACATACTTTGCACACATCATTGCTATGATTAATTTCTTGTGCATGCATGAAGTACTCAAAATGTGGGCTTGAACTCACTAACTCCAGCAGTAGGAGAATAGACTTAAAGAGTAGATCCTCAGTTGGAGCAAATCAACATAACCCTATCAAAACCATGAGAACTACATTGATTTATAGCACCAAAGGATCTGGTCTGGAGGCATTCAAAAACTGTATATGGAAAATAAACCCATCAAAAAACAAAACCAAGAGGAAAAACACTGCAAGGAATGCGCTTCTCTATCCTACAAGGCAAATTTGGTTTTCTTTCCCTGAAGATGTACTTACTCATCAGACTCCTCTGGGAGTTGCTCACAAAGCTTTCTTACATTGCTGTCCATTTAGTGTCAGGTTTCACTCCCACCAGCCTTTCAGTTTAGGGGCTCCCTTGCTGATTAAGTGACCTAGAATAATTCAGTAATAGTCCAGATGCTACACACTGCCTCTCTAGGTAGCTATTTGAGGCCTGGTAATTTGAAACCTTTTATTTAAATCCCCATTATCTACCAAAACACAACTTTTGAGATCTCACTTACTGTGCTTCCAAAGTACTGAAGCAGCCGGTGCACTCCAAGGAAGCAATTTGTTATAAACATGATGCTGCCTAAATAGTGGTGGCTGTTTAATCCTATGGTGGCTAATGGCCAGCATGCTGGAGAAGAACACGGGACAATTTGTGAATTCCAAATATGGTTTTTCTAACAGAATTCTGGCCTCCAAGAAGAGTAATGTGATATATGAACCAGACAACGCTGATTACGCCTCAACTCTTCTTGCAGAGCCTGAAGGAAAGATTTGAGGCTATTCATAACCCAGGGCTTTTTAGCAACATAATCTTCAGATTGGAAACACCTTGAATCCCTGGGGTCAATTTAGCTTTTCATCCTTTCTGTGTACAATAGGGGCATTGAAATTGGGAGGCATTTCTGAGGATGAAAGCTCTGCAGACAGCATAGGAAGCACATCTTGGACCAGGAGATACAAATCAAGAAGGTTTATGTTGCTTACAGATACCCACAGCCTGGGGGCACATATGGGTGCTGCCCCAAACCCTGACACAACCCCTCCTAAAAAGCTCTGAGAACTGTTTTCAGTTAATGTATTTAAGCCTTCAGTGTCTTTGCTGCAAAAAGTCTCTATAAGTGATGCTGGGCAGCCTCTGTATGTGCTGCTCCTTTCCAAATTGGGCAAGATTTTCATTAGTCATTCTGAGAGTCCTTGGAATGTTCCCATCCTAGCAAACACACCAGGGACTGACCAGCAATCACCAAAAGGAAGAATTGTGACACATTTGAGAAGTTTCAGGCCACAATGAACATTTCTAACTGCCTTCTTACATTATTATAATAATGCTAAATGCAACATGCAGTAGCCAAAAACTCACAAACACTTCCATCCCTAACACTTTGGACAGTATGGTATGAAAAGAAAGCAGACTGTATCTTTGGATCTTTGTGCTGCAGCTGAAAATGGAAGTGTAGCTAAACAAACAGCAATGGATGTTGATTCATATAGCAAATCCAACTGAAAACAGCATTAGCAGCTGACATTGGGGGGTTTGTCCTGTTTTGGGGGGGTTTCAGCAAGCATCTGAGCAACAAGTCTGAGCTGAACTGATAATGCCCAGGGGACAGCAGAGACTCTGTTTATGAATCCTGCATCCAGGACTGACCCAGTGCTTCCTAGTATGCATAGCAAAAAACCCCAAATGTGCAGAAGAGGAAACAACCCCACAAAGAGAACAAGGGAAAGCTTGAAAGTGATGTCCCTTCTAAATGAACTGGAAAGAAAATGCACTTACTGCTTTGACAGCAAATCACAAGATAATTGTTTCTTCCCACAGACATTATCGTAACATAGACAAAAAAATTGGTCACCATTAAACAAAGTTTACTCAGTGGCATTTTTACTGTTCTGCTGATGGGCCAGTTAAGAAAGCACTGAATAAATTATGAAACAATAGAAGGAAGATGGCTCTTTATAAGCTGTGTTCGATATAACAATTTTAAAAGGCCATAACACAAGCTTATTAAATTTGGCAGGGCTTATAAATCCTAACTCCCATTATTGTGCTGCAACTTAAAAGAAGTATTCTTCACTTTGTCATAGGAAATTTCAAGTTTAAGTGGTACCAGTGCAAAATGATAACTTACTCACATGCTTGAATGTTTCTAAGCACAGACCACAGGTCAAACATCTGGTTAAATGCAGTACTGCAGCCTGTCCTGTTCATACATGTGTGAGACACTGGTCTTTACATACCCACCAGGCCAAATATTTCTCTCATTTGAGAGATCTCATTGGGAGCGCTGTTTTGGTGAAGTTCTGTAAGGGTTTGGGTGTATTTTTTTTTTTTTTTTTTTAAGGAATTCTGACTCTCTTGAGCAGATTTCTGGGAAGATTGGGAGATGCAAAGGCTCAAAGGAGTGCCACAGTATTTCAGTAAGGATGCTCATGGGCACACACAGCCAGTTTAATGGCAAACAAGTCACCAGAGGGTGTTCGGGGAACCTTTGATGCTGTTGCAGGAACTGAAGCAGTTGCCTACAGAGCCTTTCTGGCATGCAATGATCTTGTTTTGTGGAGTAATGCTCCCAGTAAATAACCTGGCCTTGCCAGATGTTCTCCTCCTCCAGAGATCGTGAGATCTTTAGAGCCTTGATCTGCAGCAGACAACAGTTGAGATCCAAAATGCATTTGGCCACAAGGCAGAATTGCAGAAATAAACCTGAAGACTTTCAAAGAAGTCTTTTCCCCTTTCCCTACATGACAATCATGTTAATATGAAGCTGCTCCAAACAGACAACTCTTCTAGAATATTCTCTTACAAGAAGGTACAAATCATTTAGAGCAGACCAGGACTGGATCATGTAACATTGATTTTGAAAGTAATACAGATTTTTAAAATGTTAGAGGCTTAACCAGTGGAAGCTGCTAGAAATGCAGCTGCTCCAAGCCTGAAATGCCAGACTGTGACTAGAAGTAAACTATTCCAAAATTTGCAAAAAAAAAGCCTGAAGCTTTTGACTTTGCTTTCGTTCTGTGGAGGATATACAGCTCCACACAAACTTCAAATGAAAATATACAAATATTTTGTAGTAAGAAATTCACATCATCCTACTGCATTTTTCTATTAATTTCTGCTTTGAATTTGCAGCTGTGACACTGGAACAAAAATCCACATTGCCATGATTGTGAATAAGGTCTTCCTACAGAACAATATTAACTTGAAAACACTTAACCAGAGAGGTAGGAACAAAAGACCAACAGGATCTGATGAAAAAAAAAAATCTGCACATCTTCAACAGTTTCTGAATCAAGTCAATGTAAGTTTTAATTGCTCCAGTTATAGATATCTATATACATATAGCTTTGTATAACTGCACAAAGGACAAACTGTGTTTTCACTGTGACTGAAAAATGTGGACTTTTACAGGGACTAGGATGAGGCATCTATTTTTAAATCTCAAGAAAGCTTTGCAGAATTCTGTACTCTAGATCTACCTTGAACAAACTGCAGCACCATTTAAAAAGAGGGATTAGAAGATTCATAAAACAGTCAAATCCGTTTCTCCAGTAACACAGAGAGTTAAACTAGAAACCTGAAGTTCAACACTTGTGCTTGTGTGAAAGCACACTAAGTCAACTGACATTCCAGGTTTACAGTAGATCAGTGATGTTGTGATGACTCCTGGGCTGGACTGGCTTCTGAACACCAGCCTTCAGTTAAGAGCTTTCTTTCAATACACGCAATAATATTTGGACAGCTCCAATAGAGCAGGATTTACTGCTCTGCTCCTACAGCCCCCTCCCTCTCTAGGACGAGTGCTTTCAAAATAGTAATGATTTTATAAGCCTCCTTTTCTTGGTGAGGCACAGAGAGAGTAACAGCTTTGCTCAAAGTCAAGTAAAGTGAGAGAAAGTGATACTCTTCCCAGGTCACACTGAAAAACCAAGACGGCCTAAGAGCTGCATTCAGACCATGAATCTCAGCTCTGATCCAGGAGCAGCTGCAGCTGATGCAAGGCTCTCTGCTGACTTTAATGGGCAACAGACCAGGGCCCTTTGGCCTTAACCCATGGGTTAATCCTTGGCACAAGCCTGAAGATAAGTAATTGCAGAGCAACCACACTTCTTACAAAGCAGCACATCATGACAACAGCCAAATTTGCTTCACATGGACTGCGAATGTGCAGTGCACTGAAAACACAATTCTCATTGCTATCACATCGTTTTAACCCTTAGAAGTTTGACATTGCAGTCTGCTACTTTGAAAAACAACCTCCCTGTGGACATGCCCTGCCACACCCCTTTGTTATTACAGGGGGTCAGATACTGCCCGGGATCCATAAGCTCTGCCGTTGTTCAGGTTTAATAGACAAGACCAAGTGAAGGACACTCAAGTCCCTGCCACCTTCTCACATAAATGTACTGAAACTTTTTAAACTTCAGGTAGAGTGACAAGTACTGCAAGTTTTTATATGAAACCAGACTAAAAGAAGATAAAAACTGTAAAGAGGGAGATTTTGCTCTAAGCTTTCATTTTGTTTATTTCAAAACAAATATTCCCTGTAAAGAGCACTGAATTCCTATACATGTGAGAGTCCAGCTGTATTTCGGTTTAAGGTAAGCACATTAGCCCAGACACTGACTGGATGCTAACAAAACCTTTTTTTTTTTTGAAATGTGCTCTAAATAACACATTTTGAAATGTTGTTAGACTAAATGCAAACAGAACTTGAGCCCTGACACGCTCCACACGTTAAAAAAAAGGATTCCTAGAAGTTGCACTTTATGGGACATATCACACAATGCTGACGTCCTTGGATGCTCTGCCAGAGCCAAGATTAACAGCCCATTTGAAAGCCTGAAAATGTTTAAGAACTGAAAGGCTGGTGCTGATGGCTGAGCTCCCTCATGTTCCACTGAGATCAATGAATTTGAAAGCATTTGGCATCTTACATGATGGGTGAGCTCTGCTCCAGCTACCAAATCTTGATTAGTCCAAAATAGAAGAACTTTGAACAGAGTCTTGGAAGAACACAGAGGAAAATGTGAGCTGTCATGGAAGAGAAGTAAATCTCTTCCCTGTCAGCCACAGTGAATCTTTCTCTCTCTCATCATCTTTCCCTTCCCCTCCATGACCCCAAGGAGGGAAAAAAAAAGGTAAAAATAAAAAAAATCCATTTTAATGGACAAGCCGGGACCACCTGACAGTGTATTTCTGACCAGTTATGTACAACCCCCTGGGAATTTCAACAAACATCATAAACAAAACCAGGTGGGAAACTGGTTTCATTTATTTTCATTTTAGAAAGAAGTTCAGACTGAAATTGAGTTGTTTACAAAACTACAGGACCTTGAGAGGCCAGAAGAAAAAACTATGTCAATCTGAGATCCACAGTCCACATCTCACTAAAAGCAAGAGTATATTTGTGTAACGTGCCCAGAATTAGCAATAAATAAAGAAATTCTGTTAAGATGCAGAGGCAAAAATCCTAGTTTACACAGCTGCACCAAGCCAAAGCATTTTATAAAACTATGCAGTACCTGGAAAATGTTGAATTGCAGCCTCCTATGAAGGCAAGTTTTGCAGCAGTTTACAGCAGGATGTGAAGGTGAACAGTACGCAGTTGTAACTGCAAAATCATTTTAAAAGAGGTGGAAGTAAGAAGGTGGAGTTTAGCCTGAATAGAGGGATAACTTGGAACATGAGTTCAAGTGGTTTGAAATAAATGTTTCCTCTCGCTGAGAAGATGGAGAGTACCATTTGCATTATGTGAAGCAGGGCTCAGACTGACAACAGGAACATCAGCTAACTGGTCATCCTAAGCATTCCTCAGAAATCTCTCTCCAAAGTATGTGTCAAAGCATTGAAACTGTAAGTGGGAAATACAGGATGAAAAACTTTCATCTCAGAGGTCAAGATCCATCTGTGGCAGCTCTGCACCAGCAGCACCACCAGCTGGGTCAGAGCACACTTGAGCACAAGCAGGACTCCAGGGGCACATGAGGCTCTACAACCTCCCCGATGAATGGGTGAATCATAACTGCAGAGCCCTTAACCACAGGGCAGAGACATCAGTGGGTTTCCATTTTCTTGACATGACAGTAAGTGCATGTCAAAGAGAAAATGGCAACACTTCCTTAATCAAAACAAGGAGCAAGTTTTCACCAGCCGAAAACAGAGATTAAGACTTAACTCTGATGAAGCTGCTGTCAGACCAGTATGATTGAAAAAAGATTCACATCCTTGCAGAAGTAGACTAGAAAATGTCATTTGAGAGAAAAAATAGTTTGCCAGCACAAGCTGATCTGTGTGCAGCTCCTCTGCCATTTTTCATGCAGATTCAGAAAATGCAATTTCATAAGAAAAGGAAAAATTACCACTTCGTAAGAGCTGAAAATTCAAAACAGCCCCTTTGCATCATTTAGCTGAGCAAAGGAGCTTAAAAATACATTAAATTTAAATTTACTTTAATATCCTGGCAGATTGCTGGGGTGGTACAGACAGTCTTCCACACAATTCAGAATCAAATCACACTGCAAGCTGCAGAGTCCTGAATACCCTATTTTATTAGCACATAGAAAAGCAACACTCAGTACCAAATAGCTTTCCCCTGAGCTCTTCAGACAGCGAGGTATGTGGTAGTGGAGATCCCACCTATGCAGCTGCACATATTCACCAATGTCTTTGTGCTATTTCATTTTCAGGAGAAAATGCACAGACTGGGCAGAAAATGGACAGATTTCCACAGTTAAACAGTGACCACTGTGCCCAAGAGTATAGCTACTGATGGATTAAGGCAATGTTGGGCTGTGTTGCCCTATATCAGGCAACTCAGGGATTAGAGGGGCATCATTTGTCTGAACAGCTCCACCACCACCCTCCTCCCACCGCACTACTCCCAGCACAACTCCAGTGTTACTTCTCCTTTCATGGCAAAGAATTAATCCCCAAGTTTCAGTCACAGGAAAGGTTCTGTACAAAGACTGTATGAGTGTTCAATTCCAAATGTTTGCAGGTCACGTAACAGAGATAAAAGCAGAAAAGGAAGGAAGACTGGAATAAGAGTCAAGAAGAAAGTGCAGCAAATGGCTCAAGGTGTCACTGGCGTGTGCCAACGCTCCAGGCCTTCCCCTAGCACTGCTGAGTTCTGCCTGGTTCCTCCAGGGTCAGCTTGGTGGCAATGCAGCCACCAGAGCAGGAGGAATTTTAAATGTAAAAGCAGCACTGCATTAATAAGTGACCTTGGCCAGCTGCCACAGCCCCAGCTTTGCCAGAAGCTGCCTTCCTCAATCACGTAGCACCTCCCAGCCAGATTACCTAAAGGCAGCTGTGACTGCTCCCTCCCCTAAAGCTGGAAACAGACATAAGACACAGGAAGCTGACAGAAAATAATATTATGAAAAACCTAAGCCATTTACACCAGTATCCCGAGGAACACGTAGAACTGAAAGAACCAGGTAAATTCTTGCATTTTGTAGGCTTTGAAAGATGAGAATGTACAAGATGAGGAGAGGGCCAAGAGCAGTAGATTGAAGGCTGTGCTGGAAGAAAGGCAGATGGACTGTTCTGTCTTACTATGCAAAATATTTTGGTTGATCTCTGCTTGGGTGTGAATGTTCTGAAATGAGACATAAATTAAACTTCACAAGGATTACCTGATTTCTCTGTGCCTCAGTTCTCTGCCTACAGTTCCCTAAGCAGCAGGGTATGATACATATGCTAAAAGTCATTATGCATTTCTATCCAAAAGTAAGATCCACACAGGGACTTCATAACCCCCAGTGAAACCATACCCAGCAGCTTCTCTCTCTGAGATCTTCTAATAGATATGCCAAGGGTTCATGCAAATCCCAGGAAGTACTGTGATAATTTTCAGCGATAAAGATTAGTCAGTTATTTCCTCTGAAGTATTCTGGGTGCTCAGATTTAACTTGAAAAGGAACAGATTTTTCAGTACAGTGTGATAGTACCATTAGTAATATAGTACCATTGTTACACAATGGTTTGTAACAGTTTATGCCAGCTGAAGTTCTAATCCTGGACAGTACCTCTGTTTATTTCTTTATTTTGGTTTTAGGGGTATGTATCTACTGCTACTTTGGAGACCTTACTTTAAAAAAAAAACAAAAAAAAAACCAAAAAAAAACCAAACCCAAATCCACCCCCACCCCCATAATCTCCAGACAAACAAGTTTAAAGAAGAAAACAGGCACCACCCCCAGGTGTGTATTCAAGGCCACAGTCTGCAAGTCTTCAATAAATCTGTCCTCAAAGTTCTGGCAGCAAATAATCTCACACCAGAAGTGTTATGAGGGAAGGAGCATAGTTTCATAAAATAAATCATTAGTGACTTGGGGTGTATTGTTATGCAACTCAAGGGTATGTGGCATACCTGGCATCCAATGACATCTTAGAAAGAGATGGCAGAGATGTTTGCTCCTGCACCCAACAGCCACCACTCGTTCAGCAGAGCCTCTTTCTGCCATCTTTTCCCATTTCTGGCCTTTTTTTCTTAATATGCTCTGAGTGGGGCATTTCCATGTATCTACTGTCCAGATGTCACCCATGCAAGCTCCCAGGCAGGTGCAGCACTGACCAACAGCTGAGCAGTGCATTCTCTGGAGGGGGAGTACAGCTGCACTGCTGCTTCCCTGCCAGCTCCTGCCTACTCCCCCAGCCTGTCCTGCTCCCTTGGCTTCTGCTGGGCAATACAGAAAAAATCACATCTCCATGGTGAACTTCATCCACACAGACTGCAGGAGCCAGGCTGAGGCAACAGGTTCCTATGGATCTCACTTCAGAAGAAGCCCCAGGCATTCAGGACCAGGAACTACAGCAAATGCATTGCCATCACTCCAGCACTACTTTTTGATCCTGGTGTTTGTTTACATCTTCAGAGAACAAAAAGTGAATTCAGAAGCAGTTTCAAAGCTACATCTCCAAAGTGCTGCTTATTTCTGTCAGCAGTTTTTACAGTGATCTGAAGACCAAGTTGGACAATCCCATTAACAGGAACAATGAGCAAGTTAAGATCCAAGGATCTCAATGTAATTTACAGAAAATAATAAAATTTATAACATCCATAGGAGATAAGTGTCAATATTATAGCATATTTTACAGTGGGGTAGAAATTATCACAGGATAACAGAATTGCCAAGAACATCACTAGAGCAAGGCAAAAATTAAATGAAAATTTGAACCTCATTTCCCAGCACTGTTTGAGCAGTGCTGCTTCCCCTGCTGTGCAATTACTGCAGAATCCTGCTCATCTTCACTGTTGCAGAAACTGAGGAGAGCTGCTCAGAAGCAGAGCTCATAAAAGATAAATAGGAAGGCATTTCTGGTGAAAATTCAAAATGCCAACAAACAAAAAAATCCCCTTTGGCAAAAGAGATATTTTCATTTGGAAACACTGTGGATCTTAAGGAAGTTGTAGGCTGGGCCCACGGAAGCTGACCATCTGCTGCTGAATGGCTGCATTCTTACCCTGCCACAGCTTTTCTTGCTTTAGCTTGCAGGACCAGAGTCTTCAGAAATGGGAGACAGCACAAAAATAGGCATTCTGGGGAGTCCAGACACAGGGAATATAACATGTAGTATCTCAGAAGCAATGTGACATTTCATAAAGGAGCACACCGTGGTTCTGAAAGAAGTACTTCAGATTCCGGAAATAAGGATTTTATATAAAAAAAAACAGACAAAACTTTTTGCAGAAAGCAAAAAAATTTTACACCCCCCTCCCCCCCCAAAAAAAAAAAGGTGATTATTGGAAGGAAATACAACTTTATTTCCCTGACAGTATGGTTTTGATCTTTTAAGCATTAGTCTGAGCATTTAAGCTGATGCTTGGGACCAAAAATGAAAGCCCTACACCTTAAAAAAGACATCATTTTTATGTAACAAATAAGGATAACAGAGTTCACTATTTTTCTCATGAATTCTATTCCTTTTTTCTCCCTCAGCTCTTCCAGCACCCTGAGTCCCTTTGACTGTTGTGTCCACGTCCTGCAGTGTTTCATATCTAAACTAAACCCTGGGCACAATGACTGCACAATGAAGCCTTGATCAAGCACTCTGAGCTCTACTGTAAATACATGAGATGGGAAGATCTCATCCTATCTGCCCTCTATAAGCTCTGGATCAAGTCCAGGACAAAGAGAAGTTTATTAATGCACACACATTCCTACTGGCCTTTGAGCTCTTTGGCAAAATTTGTTTTAAACAGGCCCCTGTAGAGACCGAATGAGCAATATTCAAATATTTACATCGGACAACAGAGTTAATTACACTTCAAGACATTAGTAAGATTCACTCTGCTGCAGCCTCAGCAACATACTCCAGCAAAGCAGCAACATAAACCATTTTCTGCAATCGAGGCGGGCAGCTTTCCATCTGGGTTTCAGCTAAGGCAGGAATGTTTCTGTCGACAATAGAACCTCACTAATCAGCACTTCACTAATCCACACATTTTATTAACTTCGCCAAAAAACTCACAGCCTCTCCCTGCCCCTCAGCAAAGATTTAATAGCAGAGACCTCAAGCAAAGTCTTTCATTCCCAAAACACATTTTTTTAGGCAAATGTTACGTGCATTTGAGTCAGACATTACAAAGCAGTTTGATAAATAATTTGAGCTAAACTAGTTACCACAGACAGAGCCAAATCTTATGCATATCTGGAGAAGAAAACCCAAGGCAACTTGAAGTTGAATCTACAAAAGAACATTTTATCAAAAACACTTAATCCTTAGTATCTCTCAAGATTTGGCCCTCTGTGAACAAAATAACGTGCTCAAATGAAATTTACTTCCTTCTAAGTTAACACTGCACTTGCCCACTTACTTACTGGCTCACAAATTCAATAACTTTCAAAGAAGTCTCCCTCCAGCCACTTCTGACACTTCATTCTTCCTTTCACAGAGCAGTCTGCATCCTATAGATGTAAGCCAACAGAACAGCAAAGCCAAAACAAACACTGAACTATACTCTGGAATGAAAAACTCTGTCCATCGCAGTGTCTTACCTCTGTGTTTAGAACTCTTTATACCTCTCTGTCCCAACCATTAGCACTGAAAGTCGGCAGCTTCATTTTTCAAGCCCACCAGAGATTACATGCACATGCCACCACCTTAAAAACCAAACTAACAGACAGCACAACATTCATTATCCTTCCACTTCCAAGGGCATTTTTAAACAAGTGTGGAGATAACCAAACAGACTAACTTGCTGTGTTTTTTCTTTGTCATCAATTATCCTTGCTATTAATAGAGAAAATGAATAATACTATGTATAAATTATGTACATGCATTTATAGAGGAAAACAAGGGAAATTCATATACAGAAAACCAGTAAACTGGATGGTATTTATACTGATCCATTTCTACAATTTTGTGTGGAACATCTAACAACACATAGAAAATAATGTAATTTCAATTCTACAAATGTTATTTCCTTAGCTGTGATTTCTGTTAAGACAGAAGGGAAGCCTCAGCAAACAATGGAGTACTCAGAGGTGGGGAGGGAGCTGTGGTCTCACATGTTCAGTCCAAAAGCTACAGACATCCCTGCTCCATGAAACATCCTCTGAACAGCCCCCAGCCCAGAGGAGCACAGACCTGGGCACTCCTACACAAGCTCACTTAGAGAGCACATCTTTGATTAGTTCTGGCACTCAAAGAGAAGATGCAAGTAGATACAGCCAGAGAATGAACCATTAGTTTGACCATCCCCATCTGGCTCTGGGCTCCTCAAAATCTTATTTCCTCAGCCTAGCGAAGTTCAGATGGATACATCAAAAGCAAGGTTTCTCCAGAACCCTCAGGCCTGGCAGCATTCCTAGCTGAAGATGCATTGTGCAGGATTTACAGTGAATAGTGCTACAAACCTCAGGAATGTAATAGTTTATGTCTGTTCATGATCTAATGAGTTTATTACATAGATCTAGACATTTAAAATTAAATCACACTTGTATAGTAAAGGAGCATAGAAGAAACTCTGATGAACCATAACTCTGAGACCAATAAAAGTAACTCTTGTACCAAGAAGTAACATTGTTTGACTGCACATTCACTCACTATCATTATCTATACTCCAGGTCAGGATTTCTGTTCAATCCTTGCCATTAGCTCAGTAGGTCAAAATTGGAAAATATCACGTTGCATTTGAAGAGCTCAATGTCCTTGAGAGTTAAAGCAATGTTAGGATGTTTAGACTTTCTGCATCTACTTGAATGACACCGGAAAGACAGACTCTGTGCATCACTAGAGGCAAGATCCACACACCCACCTATATGTCATTCTCAGCTTCCCACTGATGTTTACAGGAGGATATTTTGATATATTCAAAGAGATGCCCTGCAAAACACCCACCTCACCAGAACAGGCACGATACTGCGGCAGGCACTGACTTGGCACATCTTTATCAATTACCCCCAAACCCTGTGTTGTCTTAATTTTGGAAAACTACTCTGCTCATTGCCTCTTCATTTGAACTGTATTTGATAATAACATCCGTTTCAACCTTCTGTAGCATATACTGCCCATGAGGGAAAAATCAGACGTACACAACTGTCCCATATGAAATGGAGTTTTTGTCAGGATTCCAGTGAAATTAATTGTCCCATACACACAAAACTACTTGGCATAATGAGGAAGTCAACAGACAACAACTCATTCTCCTGTTTAAACTTAATCCCAGGTCTTCCTTTCCAGAAGACAAAACTTCTTCCCTTACAAGCAGACAAGGAACAGAGGTACTGGATAACAACCCTTCTCAAATTTTTTGAGGCACCAAAAAATCCCTTCTTAAAGGTTTGCTTAAATATCTCCTGAGTTCAGGTACCTGGTCTTACCATGACATGCGGGCTCTGCCCTTCTCTTCTGTTCTTCTATCCTCCGTACTGGATAAAACTCCACTTTGCATTCTTGAATCTATGCTGTCACAAACACACCTCACTAGGTAAACTCTGTTTTAAGAACCACAGAAACTTTGATCAGACCAGTCTGAGATCAATGAAAGAGGGACTCCTACCATGATCTGCTGAAATCAGAAAGGCTTTGTTAAATTGTAGACTTAGCTGAGCATGAAGAACAGATCTGACAAAAGCATCTCTCCTAAGGCAACCTGCTTGGCATCCAAAATAATGGGAAGCCTACCCTGAACTACTATTGGAAATTGTTCTCTGGCATGACTATTTCAGTCAACTTCATTCAGTACACAAAACCAGTACACACTGTCTATGGCAGAGATTCCCTCTATTATAGAGCATCAACAGCCTAATGTAAATTATTTTAAGGAGAAGATTAAAATAAAAATGTATCTACAGATGATTTGAAATAGTCAGCCAATGGATTTAAGAAATTTGCAAACTCCATTTTCCCTCTGAAAAGCGAATAAAACCATCTCTCCTACTTTATGTATTACATCCCATTTGCTCTCACTACTCCAAATTACATTGTAAGTTTTTGGGTAAGTTTAGGCAGAGGCAAAGTGCCAAGGCCATAGTCTGTGTGCAGCCAAACATGCTGTAAGCACATAAACACCCACCTGTAAACAGGCACTGGATTTATATAAACAAACATACACATATAAATTCACTTCATAAACAGAGGCAGACCACACCTCAATCTTCCAGCCAGCACGGAACTCCAACTCCCACACCACTGGGAATTTCAAGCTATGTTCAAACTTGAAGTCTATCCCAGGCATGCTTTGACCTCTGAATTTCTGGGCCTAAGACAGATCTGAACTTGAAGAGAAAGATTTCACAGATCAATCTCCAAATCACCCCTTATATTTGAAAGAACCAATTTATCAACAATAGCCAGCAAAATAATTACAGCATTAATGTGAACACAAATTAACAATCTTTAAACAAAATTGTTTGACAGTTTTTGTTTTTGTAAAGGGATTTAATAATACCAAAAATCAGGAGAGCACAAGCATAGCTAATAAAAGTGTGAGGAGACATGATAAAATTCCTGAGGTCTTTGTCTCCACCTACTGTATGAAGGAATAATAATTGTAACTCTCTGAAGGATACAGAGGAAGTGAATTGATACCTTTCTCGATATAAAATCCCAACATCTATTCCACACAGATCACAGGACTTCAACCTTTACCAGCTGTTACAACAGCTGCTGTTACAAATCTGAGAGATGATCACCATGGCTTCCTTTACTTAGAACTGAGGTGCCCATAATTACTGCAAAGTGGCAACTGCTATGGTTTTATGGTTCACTCTTCCTTTACAAGAAGTTTTGAAATACAAGAACCTTTTTAAAATAACTTACGTAAGCATAAGAGGGGATCTGGGAACTTCCTGAACAGGAATGAAAATTAAAAGCCTTCATAACATTTACTTCAATTTTTTTTAATGACCAACAATTATATTTCAAAAAAAACCCTGCAGAATTACAGTCCAAACCTGCACAGGCCTGTGAACACTCTCAGGTGTAAAGGCAAAATTAATTTTAAAAAACACTCTTAATTAAAACTGTCAATCTGTCAAAATCTGGAAAAGATTACAGAGAAGGCTGATCTATGGTTGCCCTATACTTTGCACTTCCTAATTTGACAAAACAAAATGTAGGTTATGAATTTTTTCTAAAGACAGCTCTTTCCTGCTATTCTGGCACTCCTCCAAGCAGTTTATTTCTTTCCTACTGTCACTAAATTTCTGTACAATCAAAAGCTAAAATAAAGCTTTTCATTGCTATGGACTTGGGGAGACTGGTGCCAGATTCTGCTTGAACAGAAACTGGGGGAGCCCCAGGAGTCCATTAAAAACTTGATTGAAAATGTCAGGCTGATGGCAGAGAAACAGCCAGGCTGCACAGCAAGGGGCACAGATGCACCCCAGGCAATTTGGTGGTTTTATTTATACAAACCACATGATGACTCCAATCATCAGAATGTGTTCAGGGAGCAGATTCAGAAGGGCCAGAAAATTGAACTTTCAAACACACTGGTATTGGTGAACAAGCTCTTTTAGAAATACACCCTGGATGGACCCAAGTACGTACTTGTAAAGGTGCATATTATGGGAAGCATTTTGTTTTCACAACAATCTGTCTAGAGTGCATGTTGTGGATCTGTAAGGGTTTTCAGCTATTTTCAAAACTGTTAAATAACCAATTCCCTATTCATTTAATATGAAAAAGAGGATATGGCTATTGTGGTAATTTCAAAATTTAATCCCTTTCTTCTCTGTGTACAAAATTATTTGGTTTTTTCCTTACTCCAACTCAAGAGCACGCAACTCCAACTCTTAAAGAGCAGATGGACCTAAGGATAGCAAAGACCTAAACCAAGCATCTTCCATTCAACTCATAAACCTCGGCTAGAGTGGTGCAGTAACCACCCTGAAACAAACAAGTAGTTTGATATAAGGACTACAAATTTTATGTACATGTCAGAGCTGCACCAGAAGTCACAGCTGGAGTTACTTCATCCCTTGGTTTTCACCTTCACTTCAGGCACTCCTAGAGCCTGCTCAAGTCACCAATGAATCAGACCATGACTGCTACATTGGAGCCCACACCCTCCTCCTCCATGTCCTCTGTGGATGCAGAAGGATGAAAGGCATCACTGCACACCCCTCCAGCTGGATCAGCCACATCTGAGAGGGCAGCAAGGAAGGGAATGGGGAATAGTGTCACTAGGAATGCTGTGGCTTGGCCAGATGTGCACACTCACAGCAAACAACTGAATGCTTTCGTGTATCCTGGCAGATTGCTTTCCTGAGGGACAAAGCTTTGCAGCTCTAAAGCAAACAGACAACGCAGCACATAGTTTTCCTCCATTCCTTATCTACACAGATACAAATGTACACATTAAAACCACAAGCAGAAACTTCACATGGGATAAAAAATGTTTGATAATATGCAGAAAATGTATGGCCACAAGGAGAGAGTCAACTTTACATAATAACCATAGAGGGCATGATGAGAAATGCCTCAACACAGGCTCTTTTGTGCTTCATATAAAGGGAACAATCCCTGACAGAAGTAAGCAGTGTCAGAAGCACTTGATCTTTGACCTTTGCTGGGCAGATGTGCTGTTGCTATGGGGCAGATTCCAGGATGACACAGCAAAAACTCCTTTGTTTTATTTCCTTCACTCTGTATTGTTTTTACAACCTTGCTAATATTATTTAGTAATATAATTTACTGAGTTCCATGAGGAAAACTGCACAGGTATTGTCTAACAGGAGCTCACCACAGGGCTTATGATCATCTCTCCGTATTACAAGTAACAGGTTGTATTTTCCAAACACTCATGAATTTGCCACAAGGACATGGTGGCAGCACCTGCAGCTTCAGAGGAAACAAGACTTAATGGAATAATAATGGCAGAGTTTGATCATGAAAGTCATTCCTCCTTAACCCTTCTCATATACTACTCAAAGGAGTAGGTTACAGCAAAAATATTCAAAAGGGCAACACCAATTTGAAGAACAAGTGGGCATCAGCTACTCATATAAACACACACAGGACACCCACAATAGCATCTGTTAAGAGTTTTACCCACATTCAGTGGGTTGCTGTGAGTCCCAGTGTCCTCCTAGCCAAGGGATGGTCACTTCTGCTCTACAGTTCAGAACCAAAGAATATGATTTTATGAGCTTTAATTCAAAGATGCTGGGAAAGAGAAGAATATGTTTTGGAAATAGCTATATTTCTGGGCTTTTGATTCTTTCTGGCAACAAGTTTCACTAACTAATGCATGCAAATTAAAAGCACTTCTGAAAGTTCTATTCGATTATACTTAAATAAGGGGAAAAAAAGGATTCTTCTTTGAAGTGAAATGCACTGCAGTCCTGGAACTAAGGAAGCTTTGGTAACCATAGCAACGCTGTAATTTTTCAATATACATTTTAATAGATATTTAATTTGTCAAATTTCAGACTGGCATTCAAACCATTTTTTTCCAGCAGATCCATGCTTTTCAATACATGAAGTTATTCACATTTACTAGCAGTGGCCTCTCAGGTGCTTTACAATATAGTTCTCTTCCAAATATAATTTTCATATGAGCCTTAACAAAAAAAATTGCTAAGTGGTTTCTACTTCTTCTGTCATTGTCCTTGACAACTTCATTTTTTTATAAACCAAGTGAAGTGTTTGCAAATGTTCATTTTTTTAGAAGACAGAGCAGGCAATGTTCTGTGGTGACTAACTCTTAAGTTGTTAAGAGTGGCTGAAATACTTTGTCTTCCAAAACCTGTTCAAGATCCAAGTTATTTTAAAAGCATGCAGCTGTATGGATAGAAAGAATAAACCTGGCACTGAGCTATGGTAGAAAGTTATATCAGAATGAAATCCACATGCAAAAGGCTTTCTTAAATTCATTGCTGAAGATAAGATTGCTAAGCAAGAATAGCATGCTATGTATTACTAGTGAATTTGATGAAGCACTTAGGTAGTAGAATAAGTTTCCAGGCCTAAGAATAAACTGCATTTTTCTGTTGTATACTGCAGACTGTAAAAAGCTTGAAAGCAAGCACCTATTTCACAAATCCAGAACTTTTTCAGGATAATTATGCTAACTCTTAAACATGACAGACTCCACTGAAAACCACATCTCTGACAGATCTTAAAAATCAGCACAGAAAACATGAAGTCAGAAGGAATTTGGGATATGTGCCATTATCACAGTTCTGGTCTCTCAAGATATGCCAACACTGCCATAATTCCCACGATTTTGTCTTAGATTTCTAGTAGAGTACTAGTTCAGGCTACCCTGCTTTGGGAGGGACCATGGAGATGAGAGGACACCATTGCCGGTAGTGCAGGTATCACATTTTGTCAGATAATATCACTGAGAGACCTCTTGTAAAATTAGACATTTGCTATAGTATCAATTTTGTGATAGTAAACAGGCAACAAAAACAGATGAGAGAAAATATGTAGAAAAAAAGTCCCAAAATAAGAATCTGTAAACAGTAGCATTAAAACACAGTTAGTAGTAGTGTTAATGAAAACAGAAATTAGTCTAATTAAATCATCCCTACAGCATCTGATGGCAAAGCAGATTGGTATACTCATTATCTTACCAAAGCAACAAGACAACAGTTAAAACTACTGAGCTGTTAAAAATATTAGCCCTGCCATCCTGTGTAACAACAGAGTCCATATAAAATGGATATTAAATCCTCCATCATACTTATTTGTTTAAAGCAGAATTTACTGAGCCAGCCACAAGTACCTATTCCTAGACTGCAGTCCCCCTGAAAAGATGCAATGAGATCCCTTGGGTGGAAATTCAAGAATAAAGAAACTTCTTTGTTATTATTAGAACATGGAGGATATTTGATAAGACATGGAGAAGACAGCTGTTGCCTACATCATTAGAATAGCATTGAACCATCAAGCAGAACCTGCACGGATTAATCATGGGAAGAAGTGCTAAAAATAAATATTCCTCTCACATCAGTGTCATGTCTAAGGTAAAACAGCAAATAAAAAAAAAGGACACATGGCACTCTGAACTAGAGAAGGGAAAGCTCTCAGCTCAATTAGGCGAGGCTTCAATTAAAGAGGAAGCAATCAAGTGAAACTTGAAGCACACTCCCTTTGTACAAATGAGTACAGTTACTGCACCCTCTGTGTTCTCCCATATTTACCTCATTTCAGCCTCCTCCCACACTCACTGCTGATACAGTCCTCGAGTTGTTACACAAGGTAGATGCTGTCATAACAGAGACCATTTTTCTTTCCTTTACCTGGCACCAGTTGCTGAGTCTTAGTACCACCAGCAGAAACAAAAACTAAATTTCACTCCAGGCAGAAGCAGACACTATGTAAAAAAAAAGGATAAAAAAAAAGAAAAAAAAAATCCTTCCAAAATTGAAAATTCAAGCAGAAAGTGAAATACAAACCACAGAGATAAGTCCTGAAACCAGAGAAAACCTTTTGCCAAGCCTGGAGGACTGAACTGTGGTGGAAGCTAGCATTAAAGCCTTAGCAATATCCAATACCTTGGTAAGCTGAATGGGAGTAACTAACCCAAACTTGACAGGATATGTAGCAAAAGAGGTCATTTCCCAAATATCTGGAGTCTCAATTATGGAACAGTTAAGTCCATTAGCAGGACACTGAACTTTCCCCTTTTGTTTGGAGGCAGTCAGGATCACAAAGGCTGGGTGTTACCAATTTCCCCAGTCCTCTAACACTGACCAGCCACCCAGCTACATGCTGGACAAATGTCCACACCTACCCCCTTGGTGGAGGGGGAGAAAAATGACATTAAAGGTACATGACAGTAATGTGCCAAAGACATGGGTCATTTACGAAATCAATGCATCCTTTAATCAGAGTTCACACTGTGGAGGGATGGAAGGTGCCTTGTGCAACCTGAGGAACCCTTCTTGCTGCAGCTATCAGGTGCCAGTTTTAGGCAGTCACTCCTCTGTACAACAGAAACCCTGCTGCACTTAATAGGACAGATGATGAAACTCCCCATTCTTTCATCTGAGAATTTACCTCTGTACATAATTAGAAGCACAAACATTAATGCTAGCGTTCCAAATTGCTGTCAGGAACCAGACACACAAAGTATTCCTACAGGGCTGCAAGGCACTTTACAGACCACATCACAAAGCCTGTCCTTAAACCAAATCCCAGATCTGTCTGAGGAACAGTTCACCCGCTTCTCTCCAAAGGACCAAATTAAACCTAATCCACTTACTAACACAAGTGCAGATAATAGAACTAAATGTAGTTCTTATCTAGCAGACAGGCAGTCTCAGCCTGAGAAATATTTATCTGTCTTGATATTGTCTGACCAATCCCACTAAAAAGAGCAGACGTCTGGCAAGCTGCAGAGTTGGAGGCCCAATCAAACAAATCAAGCCTAAATGATGCAGATAAGCTACAACTAAACAAAACAGAAGGTAAAAGGTGTTTTAGACCTGGAAAATAATGACCTGTTTGAAGAACATGGAACTGAAGGTACTGATAAAAATAACACTGAGAACAAGAGGGGGTCTGGTATTCCAGCAAATCCAGTAGGGGCAGTAGACAAGACAATGATTGCTGAATCAGCATGTGGCTGTTTGCAACTCCATCTTGGTGCATTCATTTCAGATTACTTGTCCTACTTCAGTTTGTGATTTAATGAGTTAACTACAGTTGAAACAGACTTTGCAAACTTCCCTTATATGTTCTTCTCCTATTCTAAGGAGAATGCAGCAACTGAGATTCCTGTACCAAATTATTTTATTTGTTGCCCGTGCTTCCGGTGGAACTATCAGTTTCTCCTCTGACCTTGCTATTCTAATTGTACCATACTATTGTCAGCAACACTGTGAAGACCTGCTCAGCTAGAAGACTTTCCCTGCTATCTGGATCTCCAGTTGCAGAGTAGGAGGTTGCACTGTCTGGTGTAGGGTATAGGTCCTGTTTAATCTCACTGTCACACCTATTTACTTCCCCAGAAACATATGAGCATGTAACATGGGACAGGGAGTTACACAATTCCCAACCAACTGCAGCCAGCCAGAACTATATTACAACGTGGCATATTTACTCTGGTGTCTGGATGAAGATTACAGGTGGAATTATATTACTTTATCTGAGGTAAAATAATTTTTGCATTTTCCAGAATGTGTTAAGCAACCGAAGGAACTCCTCAGTGAGAACAGGAATGTTTTGGAGTAGTTCCTGAAGTAGATATAGAAATACTAAATAACTCATTTAATGTTGGAGCAGGAGTCTACAGTAGCCACACTGATTAAAATTGCAAGGCAGCACAATGAGAACTTGGTGTCCTCTGCTACCCCAGATATCACAGAAAATGTGGTGCTCAATAGAAGTTTTACTAAGGACCAATAGCTCAAAGAAGACTGAGCAGTATTTCCCTCTGAGGGAAATGAAACAATAAATTGAGACCTCAGGCTCACAATTTATATATACAACTCACTCTTAAATTCCTGCGTCCTGCAATGAAAAGAGTTTCCAGGTCTTAAATGCAGCAGTTGCAGAAAATGCAGCTAGGTCAGAAAACGTTTGGTTAAAAGAATTCAGGCCAAAGAATCAGACTTGCTGAATCACAGAAGTTAACTTTCTAAGGCTGATTTCAGCTACATGTCCTGAAACTATCTGACACCAGTGTGGAAAAAACCCTACCCAATACAACCTGCTAAGAAATAAATGTAGCCATTGAGCCATCTTCACATCTTTGCTCTGTAAAGGCCAAGAGAGCTGAAAGTAATATAAAGCAAGCCCACTGTATTAAGAACACAGCAGTAAGGAAACACTGAACAGGAGCTTTCACTGAGAGAAGACACAGGCATTGCATAGGGTGACTTACAGGGACAGAGGTTCTGCCTGGGTAATGAGCTGCAAAAGTTTGTACCAGCTGAAGATCTACTCCAAATGCTTAAAGGAAGTGGTTTAATCACTGAACCCAATTATTGGGATTGTGTGCTTTGCAGCTTTTTTTAGTAGGCTCCAGTTTCTCCTGCCAAGCTAGGAAGCTATGCTATGAACAGCTGGTACTCCAGGACTAACAACTCCACCACTAATTTATCCTCTAATACCCAAGCTTCCAGTGTCTCTGCAACACAGAACCACAAAGGGTGAAGTATCATGAGCTCCTTCCCCATGCCTATGGAGACTTATCCAGCTTCACAAAATGACCTTTGTTAAAAAGGGATTTACACTGGTGTCCTCAGAAGCAACAGGTGGTCAGGATGAACTGCTGCCATCAGCATTTTTGCTTTAGTCTGTGAAATTATTCACATAGTCCCCCCAACAGTGGAAGCATTTTCTCAGTTTAGAAGTGAAAGCAGACCAGTTAAAAGATGGGACAAAACAACAAGTGAAGCAGTAGTGACTTTAAAAGACATTAAAATGGGCTGGATTTTGTGGTTACATAAAAGCAAGAAACACTGTCTCAATCTGATGTATGAATTAAGTGCTCTACCTTATCAACAGGAAATATGAACACATTTCCTACAATTATTTCCTCTTGCAAATCATTCCCTGTAGGTCTCAAAGAAAACAACAGATGCACCCAAAACAAGTTTTCATTTCTTTGCTGCCTGTTCAAAGGAAATGCAAAACCCTGGTTTTGTTTCTTAGTACCGCACTATTTAGACAAAATTTCTTGCTCAGCAAATTAGGAGTACTTTGCTGGCTGGTATCATAATCTTTACCTACAAAGTGGGGTAATGAGAAGAAAAGCAAGGGCAGCTTCAAAGTTGTACCCTGTTCTTGTGAGCCACCATATTATGCCACACTCCTAAGCTGCCCCCACAGCATGAACCCAGCAAAACTACAAACCAGCAGCAGGGTCTCAGTTCTTGAATGGTATCTTGCACTGTGGGTACAGAAAACGGAAATCTTGTTAAAGATGTATAAGCACTTCACTCAGCAATCTTTGACACTTCTGGTAAGTTTTCCAACTGATGTACTGACAATGTGTTTCTTGTGTACATCCAAGATTTATGATCTTGGTCCTGTGATAGGCATTCTGCTCCCTCTAATCATCTGAGCAGGATGAAGGGTTGACTGTTGGTGTGAACTGTGGGCTCATGTGTTACCTTATGTTGTTTTTAATTGCAAGTATTCCTGCACAGAATGACATGCTTTTGTCAACACAAAACAGGCTTGGTGCAAGACTCACAATGGAATTTGAAACACTCTGTAGTGCAGAAACATTGGAATCCATGAGCTTGGTTTCAGATCCTTCCAGGCAGATGCTTTCTGAGAAGCCTGCATCTGGTTTTCTAATCCCCCTGAAGTTTGAGAGTGTTCAGATCAAGCTTTACGTCAAGCCCCTGCCCCAACAAGCAGGGCCAAGTTGAACAAAGATGTATTTGCCAACATATCCCTAGAGAGAACAGTGCACCTCTGCTGCAAATCCTGGTTGTCCAAAGCTGGAGGGGGTGGTGTCAGTTTCACCTTTAAATGGAAACTAAAAACAAATCTTTACAGTCATTTAACATACAAACAGCTTAGCAAAGCACCCATTCAGTACAATTTCTCCTCAAATAATAAGAACTTTGAGACAGAGAAGAGTGATTGCAATTATAGGTACAAGGTTAAAAAACACCTTGATTTATAAAGTGCATGGAAAATGGCTTGAAGAGTCAGGACTGATGGAATTTTGGAACTGTACAGGAAGAAAAATCATCCTAATCAATGTTATAAAGACTTTTTGGTTATTCTTATAAAACAGTTCTACAAAGGATGGCTTTGCTTCCACAGAATTCTATTAGTTTCATCTTTATTGAATACAGTGGGATATCTCCCACAAGCCTAGCAAAAAAAAGAAAATATATTAAGCCTGAAGTCAAGTGATGTTCTTCACTCAGCCATGGGAGAAATTTTTCAGTCCAGTAAGTCTAACTTCAGAGTGAAATAAAAAAAAATTAGAAACTAATCAGGGCCATGAATCAGCCTCACTGGGGAACAACGGGGCTATGCAGAACTCTGATCTAAATTGCTATCAGTGTTAGAAATCCAGCCCGGGGAGCTCACACTGCTGAGCACACACCGAGCAGGGCACACAATTTTCTGCTGCCCTCTGCAGGGAAGCCTTGGGCCTTGTCACCCACAGCTGGGCCTGCACAGGAAAAACCGGCTCACTAAAGAACCAGGGAGTTTCCAGAGGAATTTTTATGATTTACTGGTGTATTGTTACTTCAACAGTAATCTGCACTCAATTTATCTTTATGAATACTGCATTTATAATTGCAAATTAACCTTTTCAGTTGAGATGATCAGCCAGTTATTGGCTTAACTGAGAAAGTGTTGATAGAAATATTAATCCCTAGATTACTCCATCAGATGGGAATAAAAGACCAGGCCCTCTTTTTTGCAACCTTAACACTATGCTTCCACTCTGCTTTGACTGCTAGGTACCAGAACATAACCAGGAACTGAAAGGTACCCAAGAAAAGCTCTTTTCTTACAAGCTCTTGTCCTCCTGTGCTCTCTAAGGAAACACCACTGTGTCGTTTGTTCGCTTCCTCCTTCTAAACTAGTGCATTAATTATTTTGGTCTCATACATTGATGATTGAAGAAAAAAACCCCAAACATTGTAATGTGCTCCAGTTCAGTGTCTAAACACAAAGCCATGAAAACATATTTGAGATGAAAGGAATTAATGAAACATGAGTATGTTGAAGGTTATTGTTACTCAGGTGATCAGCCACTCAATCCACTAATAAACTTCATTTGAGAACAGTTCCTTTAACTCCAGAGCAAAGGTGAGAAGGATATGGTTCTAGTTCCAGCTATTCTCTTAGGGACTCTGTGGAGGTATTTTGTGTTCCCATCTCCTGATTTGCCACAACACAAACAGCAGAACAGCACCAGGAACCTTAATTCACTACTGTCTGCAGACACAGAGATTATATATTGCAATATATATATATAAGCAGAGATATTTTCTTTGTCATTGCACACCTGACGTTGCATGAGAACGTAATAAAGACAACTGTGGGACTCTAGGGTAACATGCCCATACACAAGAAGATCTGAAGTGGAGAAATCTTTGTTGGGATGCAGCCTTAAGCATCAAGCACTCCTACTAGATGGAGCAGGCCATATAAATCAACACATGTATTTGCAAAATGTTTATCATTGTTTGTAATTCCTTTATGCTGAAATACATAAAAAACACAACAACTCGTTCTGTACTTGCCACAGCTGATTTTGTTAAACAGCAGTATCAGAATCACAAATGGACATTAGAACCATATGGAAATACAAAAGAGAAGCTTGAAGGAGAGAGAGTTTTTAAAGCTATCCAAACCAATCTGACAGCATCAAATGAAAAGGAAAGAAAACTACAAATTACACCAAAACACAGGGATCAGCATGTCAAAACTGATGGAAACCTGGAAAACAAGCTTAGAAGTTTAGGAAATAAGTATTTCTCTTCAAGCAATTAATTAGTAACATAGAGCTATACAATACAAACAAAAACTCCAGAAATGCAGTGATTTCTAACAGCCAGCACCTGCACTCTTGTCTCCAGAGCAAAGGTGGTCAGTTTATGAGCAGCTCAGAAACCATCTAAGCAAAACTTTCCAGATGGTGTCACATTTCTGGCCTCAGGCCCAACTCTGCAAAAAAGCCAAGGGACTTGACACAGCTCAATAGGTGAGGAACATAATCCAGCTCAGAAGCCAAACTTATTTCTAACCAGGGTCAACCTCATTCATCAGCATCATCAAACTGTCCCTTCTCAACTGTTCTAACTTGTGGTGGAAAAGCAAAGCAAGGTGTGTGGTGACAGCTTGGGTTGTAAAACCAATCCTCTTTCCATACATAAGAGCCAAAAAGATTATTTTCCTCAAAGCTTCCACAGGAGAAATCATCAGCATCTAAAGAGATAAAATAAAAGGTTTAAACCATGGGAGATACTCAGTAAAGTGGTGCAGAGTAGCAGGTTACAATGGAGGTCTATGGCATCTTCCAGTTCACTGTTTCAATTTGATTTGCCAGCATTCATGATTTAGACCTAAAAAAAAGGCAAACAGAAAACTGAATTTGTCAACATCTTCATTTTAAGGAAGGTTCATGCCACACAGACAAAACAGTTTTCCAGAAAGCTCAACGATACACCTGGGACTCAGAACGTCTGGCACCAGCTCTTACAAGGCATGCAGTTTTTTCACATTTTCCCTGGGAATAAAAGGCTCATGAAACTATTACTTTTATTTACCCTCCCCCTCCCTGCTGTTTCCATAACACCATCCCAATGAGAAGTCCTCCAAATGCTTTAAGAACTGGGTCACTGGACAGAACGGGAGGGTGGGGTCCTGTGAAAGCTCGCTCTGAACATTTCCACTAGGCTAGAATTAAGCCTAATGGGCCTGTATTTAACCAATCTAGCACAAAAATAGGGCAAAGTGTTTTAACAGAAGCATAAAGATTTCTAGCCAGCAGACACTGAGCAAAGAAAAAGCCCAGAGCATGAGGAGCAGAGGACCCAACACAATAATATCCCACGTGTCAGCCTTCCAGCAGCACTGCCAAACAAGCCACCACAGTAAGAGCTTAAGACACTTTAAAAAGCCATAAAATGACCAGTCAAGCACATTTTTGTATTTGTAGTCACTAGCAGCTCAGACACTTGTACTCAGTATCCTTCAGAAGCACCTGAATCCAATAACCACAACTGCCTTAATTTGTGAGGATTTAAAGAGCTACAGGTGGGATGGGCAAGTTCAATAAAGGGGAAAAAAAAGAACTTGTGACAGTTCCAGTACAAAATTCAAAACATTCCATAAATTTGAGCATATAAGAGATTAAAATGAAAGCTCAGAATGGAAGAGAGGGAAAACCTCCAAAAGTGGAACAGTCTTTTTCTCAGGTTACCCAGTGTGAAAAACCAACACTGTATTTCCATTTTAAAATCAGAATGATTTTATAGAAAGGCTGCAAAAACTTTCCCATTTTCTTCCATTATCAAACAGTTGAATTTAATACAAAAGCTTATTTTAATCATGTTATTAAAATAAACAGAAAATTAGTATTTCCTAAGCAAAGCAAATGTTATTAATTACAAAAAGATACACATTAATGAGAAGAAAATGGAAATGGTACTGTTCTGCATCAACAAAGACACAGCAGGTTATTAGTGACTGCTGGCTAAACTCTGTCCACCCGTTCTGTGCTAACAACCAGCCAGGCCAATGGGAGGCTGAGACTCTTTAACATGTGAGTTACCGTAAAAACAAGTTACAAACTGGAGGAATAATTCAGCTCTAAGGGTGTGAATGAAACTCCTTCTATTTGTTGCCACTTTAGTCCATGGGACTGATCATGCACACAATCATTTAGGAGGATAAAGCTTAAAAAAAAAAACCCAAAAAGTCAAACAAATAAACAAACAAACAAAAAACCTAAAAAAACCTACAGTAAAAACAACAAACCATACTCAAAGACTGAGCACTGTTCCAAAGAACTCGGTGCTCTATAAAGACATTAGAATGAACACCCTTAAATTTTCTTGAAGAATTTTTACACAAAAAAAGTTACATTCCTACACACCTGGTACCCTTGTCTTCTGCTTCAGAGTAACAAAAGACACACCACTGAGAATTTGCTTCACCAGAGAAACTCAACAGAAACATGGAATCCTCCTCCTTACCATGCCACTCCCTAAGAATTCAATTGCTCAAGCAAGAGTTTCACGTGAACTCCACACCACCAAGTAAATCCTGCATTTGACAACAAAATTGTGCATTATATATCCATGAGGTCAACACAAGAAGAAATTGCTTCCCAAAACAGAGTTACTAAAACATGTTCTCCTGCAAAGCACCTACCTCCAACCACCTACTATCCAAAACTCAAATGAAGCACAAGTAAATGTGTACTCACCATAAGGACCACATGTGGCCTCCTCCACTTCTTTATCCCAGTCCTCAACCTCAAAGTCAGAAGCATCTTGCTTCCCTGGAGACTCAGGTATATTGGGGACTTCACTATCCCACACATCCAGGTCAGCATATATATTGTACCAACCATTATCAGTAGAGCCACTGACATCAACTTCATTTGGAGAGGTAGAAGCAGATTCACTTTCTTCAGACTTGCCATCAGGAACGTTTGGAATATTCTTCACCAAACATTCTAAAACCAGTAGAAAGTGCCAACAGTTACACTCAGAAATTAAACAAGAACAATTAAGTGCTCAGCACACATTAATTCAGAGAGGTACACAAATGCATTTTGTAACTACTAATCTTATTGTAATGCACACAGTTTCCTATTAATGTAATATCACTATACAGCTGCTTCACATTTCAGATGCTTGAGAAGAGTAAACATAGCCTTGCAACATAGCACTAGCCAAAATCAGGATTTTCCACAGACTCCTGTGGGAAAATAACTCTTTAAACTAGGGCTAAGGATCCAGCAGTCTTGTTTCACCACATTAACCTGCAGGGATTTTGAAAAAAAAAGAAAGAAAAAAAGGTATATTGAAAACCATGGTTCTGGTTTAGAAAAACCTCATATTGATTAATTACTCACGTGCCTAGACATACACAAGTATCTGCATAGAAATAATTTAGTGCAGTAAGTAAAGAAGCACTTCCCATGCACCACCAAAAGGTTTTTAAGTATATGTCTCAAGTAGTGCACAAGTTTCAATATTCACGACCTGCTTTGTTTCGTCCTACCTTTTCTGGGCTTCCAGATCATAGCTTCTCCATTGTCAGGAAGCTGTTTCCCCTCAGAGTTTGAAGCCTCAGCGGCAGCAGCCATCACCTACGAGACAGTTTTAAAGAATTCAGTAGCGCCTTTCACTGATTGCTCACGAAATTGCTACCGCATTTTGAGTGTTCCCAAGCACCTCCATTTGTTCCCTTGATGAATCAGAGGTTTAAAAACAAACAGGCTTTCACTTCAGAAGGCAAATCTGCAGAGGTATGGCCAATTCTGCTGCTGCCATCGGTCATCCCTACCATTAACCAACACAGAACAGTTCATCTCCTCACTCGCCCCCACAACTCCAACCCAAGACGTGCCCCTTTGGGAACGACATCACCCTGTGATAGCATCAGAGATAATGAAGACACAACGAGTGGGAAAAGTACTAACACTGAATCAGCCACTCTGTGGGAGCCCACACGCCGAAGGGAACGGAGCGAATCGGACCCTGCAGCAGCCCTGAGGGGCTGGCCCGAGATGGACGGAGAGCAGAAGGAAACCCTCAGCTGCTCTGAGGGGCGCTCGGGGAAAGGGACGACGAGTTCTCCTCTCACTTCCACTGGAACAAGGAGGAACCGGCGGTGGGTGCGCGAAGCCGGGGCCCGCAGGGGCGCGGCGGTGACGAAGGGCAGGGACGAACTCCGGGCGAGCCCTCACGGCGGCCCCGGCACCTCCGCTGCCCGCCCCGCGCTCCCCGTGAGCCCCGAACCTTCAGAGCGGAGGCTACGACCCAGCCCAGGCCACCACTGACCACCTGGCCCTCAGCACCCCTGGGCAGCGTCAGGAGGGCGGACCCACGGCTGTGCCCGAGGGATTGGGTGCGGCACCGGGGTGAGAGGCTGCGGGGCAGGGTGGGACGGCTCCCGCCCCAGCCTCGGTGCTTGCAACGCTGCGACCGCCCACAGCGCCCGGCCTGCGGAGCCCTCCGCGCACGGCTTCGCAATCACCGACGCGCTTAGGCTGGAAAGACCTCCGCGATCATCGAGTGCAGCCATGACCCAACACCACCATGGAGTGGAGACTGCACCCTGGAGAAATACAGACATAAGAGCTCTGAGAAAGGCCCTTTTCACTCATGGAGTTGTAAATAAAGTGCCAGTACCTCCCATGGCTGGGTGAAGTTTCCCCTTGCCGAAAGATTATTTCCTTCCGGCCTCGTGGTAGCAGCGTGCTCAGAAGAGGAAGAGGCTGGAAGCACCTTGGCTGAACAGCTGTGGCAGGTGTCAAGCACGTGTGCTTGCAAGGAATGTGTATCCCTGGGGACAAGGGCAAAGTTCTGCAAGGAACCAGAACAGCTGAAGAAAACGGGCCCACTTTCTGAATGATGGGAGTTACCAGCTTTTTTTGGACTTTAAAAACTCCAAATTTTCAACTTAAAAGCTTTAAGTTGTGCAACTGAAGAAGCAAGAAGTGGTTCAGGAGAGGGATTAACAGCATAAGGGGCAGGGAGATTATCAGTAAGGAAATCTCAGTGTCAGACATGAGGTGGCAGGGAAGTCGTGGAGAAGACGGCCTGGCTAAAAGCTTGGGAAACACAAAAGCAGGATGTACTTCAGATCTGGTCACAGAAGGACCAATCTTCCAGACTGCTGCTCCAAACTTTATTCCCAGCTAGTTCATTTACTGGAATTCATTGCTTGAGAGGAGCTGCAGTTTATACTTGAGTACAAAATCCAGAAATATTTCCCTGCATTGTCATTATGTCACCCTTCAGTCACCAGAAAATTGCACAAGAGAACGTTTGCAGCATGGTCTTGGTACTTTCCCTAAATCTCTCTATTGGTCCAAGGATAGCATTTATGTCGATTTCTCAGGTTTGTGGCTCTGTAAACAGCCAAGGACAGCACTCTAAAAAACATTACCCATTTTTTAGACATAGTGGACAAAAAAGTTGCTTTCTTCTCTCACCTCAAGGACTTTGCTAATGGATCTCAGCTCCCCTCTACCCTTCACACTCAGGATGCAAACACCAATGCAAGGTGGCTGCAGAGGCTGTTTCTCTTTTTGTTGTGAGGATGACAGATGATTTCAAGGCTAGGAAGCAATAAATACTGTATTTTTAATGAGTTCTGACTACCTAATGAAAAGTGTTCCACTTTTCGTGATTCAGCTTCATAAGATAAAAAGATCACCCACAGGTGTTGTTTCCATGGGGTTTGGTTTTGGTTTTTTGCATTTAGGTGCTGTAATATTAGCTTTCCAGAGGGCAAAAACTGATGCAGTAGAACCATCTGAATGTTTAAACAGGATGAAGAGTTTGCTCTCAGAAGTCTTGATGAAAACACCTTCAGAGGTTTGCTTTCCATACTGCACTTGAACCAGCCCCTGGCAGAATCAACACTAGAAATTACTGCAACAAAGGTGATTCTTTTTTGTCCCATAAAATGTAAAGAAGGTAAACTTTAATAAAATCCAGGAACATATTTACCTTTGTACAAAGAAGTGAAAAAATACACAGTCATAACTATGTCTAGCTTTTCATAAATGTCCAGTTTGCAATAAAGTGTATTTAGAAATAAAATCTTCCACCAGGTCTCCCTGCAACATCTTCATAGCTCGCCAGTGAATGCTCCCCGAGTTTTCTGGTTTGCCTTTGGGATGACTTAACTCCTCCTTGATATAATCCAGCCAAGGGTCTTTAAAAAAAATGGAAGTTATGGTTAGATTTTGACTAGATATTACTTAACAAACATACAAAGCCTAACTAGAAACTCTTTTTCTAAGTGTCTTGATATTGATGCAATAAGGTTTACTTTGTGAAACTACAATCTCTGGCACCTTGAGGGGCAAAACCCCGGGTTCTATTCCCACCTGGAACAGTCATGTCTTCAGAAATACTGCAACAATAACTGAGCTGAGTACTTTCTTAAAAGGAATATTGCAGAAATCTTGATTATAAATATATAGCTCCAAACAAAAAATATATATATATAATAAAAAAATAATAAATCCAAATTAAAAGTGATACACATCTCTTATGCCAGCATCAGAATCTGATTTGCTCCTAGTTGTGCTGAAGCCATCCCACTGCCAATGACCCTGGGCTGACAGTGGAGGGTCTCTGCAGTGTCTTACACTTAATAGCACAGAAGAGACAAACTCCACTCTGCATGACAGCAAGCAGAGGGGCACAACAAACAGATACCTTTTGAAATGGATGGAAATAAAAGAGGCAGCAGTGAATGAATGCATAAATAATAAAAAATAGAATCCCCTTACCAGTATTTGTTGAACCAAACTCCCTCAAGGCACGTTCATAGTATTCTCTCAGATGAAGCATTTTGCAGGATTCCTAACAAAGGAAGGTATTAAAAGGCCATTTATTTTGTACAGAAGTGAATCTGCAGCGTGATTAGATTCTGACAAAGGAAGAGAGTCATGGCAATTACATGCACACACTGCTGAAGATTAGTTACCATGGAACTTGGGTTTGTATCACATCCTGTGAATCAACTGCAGAGAACAAACATGAACTGACCACAGACTAACATCACTACTGTGCTTCCTTTTTAAATCCCACGTTAGAACTGTACTTTACAAATACAAGGCACTAATTGGATGGTCAACAACTTACTTGCTCCTTTTCTATTTGAATCATCTTCCTGAAGAAGTCAAGTGAAAATGGACGATTTTCACACAGGCTGAAATAAAGTAAGTGACTTTAGACTTAAGGACTTCTAACATATACCCTAGAACAATCAGGTTTGAAGGTTTTAATTTTTACCTGGTAAAGAGTCTTTTAGCTTTCTTATAACCACCAGTTCTGTAAGTCCAGTCAAGATACATTTCTTTCATAGTCACAGATTCAGCAGGTGTTGTGGCATATAAGGATCTCTGCAAATTTAAAAGGAGAAAAAAACAAAACGAACAAAAAATAAACCTATCACATAACCTAAAATTAAATGGCCCAATTAGTGCTTCTCCCTAGTTAGGCATCTGAGAGACGGACATCTAAGTCTAAAATGTATTTCTCCTCCAGTATTCCATATAGCTGGAACAGGCATTTCCATAAACCCCTTCATGCAAAGGGTTTCACAATACTCTACAAACAGCTGAATTCAAGCTTCCACCTGAAATATATGTTTCATGTTGTAAATGGGAGGAAAAGAAACCACAGTGCAACATGCCAGGCAAATAGGAAATGTTTTGCCCAATGCTACTGAGGAAATACAGTGGGATTAAAGTGCTGGTTCTGATCCTGACTTTTCTGTAACGAGACTGATATTTTCACACAGATTGAAAAATTCTCTTTTCCATGTTCAGATAGGTATTTAAAACAGCAAAAATTCTAGACCACAAAGTAGGAGTCCATCATTGGTTGTGCTTACAAACATCCATATGCCTTAGAAGCATGGGAATGACATTTGTGCCTGTAAGTCTGTGTCCAACTGGTTTAACACACACAGTTTTGCTTGAAATGCTTCGATATCAACACATCCATGAAGGAACTTCATTATAAAGCATTTGTTGCATGTTCCATCCACATTGTTCCATTTTTATTTACAGACATGAAAGTAGATTTTGATTAGCCAGGTACCTGGTAGAGAGCTTCTGTGTCTTCCTTGCTGTTTGTGCCTTCACTCCATTCCACCCAGAGGGTCCACAATGGCAAAGTGCCCTACAAGGTTAGCAAACACGTCAAATGGCTGAAATACAGTGACTCTTGATTTACAGAAACAGACAGCAATAAACCAGCAGGTTCTGTATTACCTGCCATAAAAAATACCCTTTAGACACAGCTCTTGGAAGGGCAACTTTGAACTGTAATCACTTCTCATTTTCTTCCTAACTTACAGGACAAATCATCCTTAGCTGGACAGCCGTGTTGCAAAGGATGAGAACCAAGTTCTGCATCACTGAGCATTGCAGTGCACAAAGGTGACTTCCAAGAACAAGAAGGAAAGAAACCTTCCTCTTTCCTCACTCATTGTGCCCAGGGTTTGAAATGGAACAGAGTAGGAGAGCAAACATCTAATCAAGGCTTGAAATACCACACAGGCAAATGGTTTTATCAGGACAGTGAAGAAAGGGAAGGACATTTTTTCCTTAAGATACAAATACCAGCTCACTGCTAGGAGAACATGCAAAATGTCACCTGTAAGCATTCAAACTTTAAACATGTGAATTTTAAGTGAACTGACAATTCCCTAATACTCAGGAATGCAATTTGCATGTGAAATGTCAATTTCTTACTTCTGACCTTAAAAATGGTTAAGGACTTTAAATGCCTTGCAAACAGAAGAAAACAACAAAAAATTCAAATAAAAACAAACAATAAACAAAACTAAACAAAAACCCAAACAAACAAAACAACCAACAAAACAAAAAAACCCGTAACAACCAATCATCAGAGGTTTCTGGCCCAAGACTAATGCATGCAAGTCCATTACAGCAGCACAGACCTTAGATTTCACATGTTTAATGGCTTCTTCAAAACACTGGGTCACATCATCCCTCTTCAGCTGGATCAGCACCTGCAGCCTCATCTGCCACGTTTCCACAGACTGGCTGAAGTGCCTGGTTGCAGCTTCTGCCACCTCCACAGCCTTCTCAGAGAGGCTGGAGTCCAGCAACAGCTGAAGCTAAAACACAGCAGATACAGCTTTGTTAAAAAGCGGGGCTTTGAACCAATATTGTCCATCTTTGTGTCTACTCAAAATGGCAAAGACAGGCACACAAACAATGCAGAAAAGTCTCAGCTTCTATTTCTTCTGTGTCAGTTCTTACCCACTGCTTATAGAGAGCTTCTGGCAGCAAACTGGACTCGTGGGCTTTGCTGAACACATTCAGTGTCCTCTCCAACCTCTAGAACCAACAGAGAAGAAAAAAGATTATTCCTTTGTACACCAGATCCCAGCATTTCAAGAAGCCCAATGGATTGTGTCATGTCATCTAATTACACATTATGTGTCTAATGTTTTAGGTACCTGCAAACATTCCAAGATCAAGTGGAAATCTGAACATTTACTTCTCTTCCTTAAGGAGCAAGGAACATTGCATTGCTCTTTTAGTGTAATACTAGGGAACCAAGCTGCATAAGATAATTAGTTAATTGAGTCATACCTAAGGAGGGATACATAATTAAATTACCCACGTGCCAGCACCTAAGTTTGCTCACTTATTTGCAAGAGTCATTTTAATTTACTCTCTTCTTTGAACAAGCACAGGTTTGAAGGACCTGTCAGTGGATCCCTTTCAACCCAAGCCATTCTGTGATTCCCTAATTAACAAGTCTCCAGTCTTAGCTTTTATCCAAAAAGGTCACTGCACTTTACTGGCAAGGCTGGCTTATGCCCAGGTTAATCATGTTCAGGAAGGCCATGTGTGAGTGTGGCAGTAAAAGTAATCCCCCTAGATGGACACTGAATTATTTTTAATGATGGCCAAAGGTAAGTATTTTTGATAAAATGTCAAAATATATTTGCTTCTTATCTGAGGTATTACAGAAGTCAGTAAAAATAGGGATGATTTGTTTAGTATTATTTCCTAATAAACAAAATTTTACCTTTTGCTTTAATTCTTCACTGTTGGTTTTTCTGTTGTACCTCTCTAAGCAAAAAGTGATGTAGCATTTCCACATGTCCTCTGTAGAAGCAAAGGCATAATATCACACTTTACAGAATCACAAGAATAAGCACAATATTTGTCTTTAAGAAATACAAAGATACAAATGATACAAAGTGTTAATGCCAACTTTGTTAAAAATGCTGTATTACAAAAGAGGCCCTAGATTTATAACATTAATATTTTTAAATGGCTCCCCAGTCCAAGCCACAGGCAGTAACTCTCTGTAAAGAGCATCAAGCTCTTAGTTTGGCTTAGACTTTTGAAGATCCCTTCCAACCCAAACTATTCTATAGCTTTAAAGACTATACAGCAGCAAGTTTGAGACCACTCCACAAACAGCCCCTCAACAACCTCTTTTCAGAGTAAGGACAATACCAGATGTTGAAGCTGCATATCCACTCCACTGGCAACTCAAAGCCATTGCTTACTCACAGCTAACCAGCAATATAATCACACTTGCAATTAAGCAGCTCCTTCAAGAGCATAAATGCATTGGAAAATAACCCAAATAGCACATAAAATAGACCCCAAGAGGTAGCATCTAAAAACTGTTTGCCTTCTCTTAGGTATGGTAGAGCCTGCCAGCACCTTCTTCAAAACTTTTACAGGCTGCTCGAGTACTGGAAATAAATGTTAAAATGCAGGCAGAACATGTCACCTGTTGGGACTGCTCTCACAGCTTCATCAAAAACTGCACAGCACCGTTCCTCTCTCTGGGCCATTTCTGAGACTTTCTTCTGTTTTGTGGTGTGTTCTGTGGGCTGCAGGGAGCCCAGCTCCAGCTCCTGGCGGGCCATGTAGTCCCATGTCAGGGGATCATCAGCATATCTGCTCTGCAAACTAAATACAAAATGCTTGTAACAGCCCACAGCCACCATTCTTCATCTGCAGGTATGTTTAAAAAGGTTGTTATATTGGTATAGAAATGTAGTTAATTGCTAAGTAACCAAATGCTGGAGAAAAAAACATTTTACCTTTCCACAAGAGAAAGACAAAATATTAGCTTTTTAAAAAATATTATTTAATATGGGTATTTTCCAGGAATAAAATGACACAGACAGGGAGCTTGTCAAGAGAGATCTTTCTTTTGAGAGGAACAACTGGAGAAATAAAAGACAAAAGACTCCTATGAAAGTACATGAGGAGGATCCATAGTTCCTGCAGGGAATTTACAGAAACTAAGTGCAGTAATTATTCAGTGACAACTGTATTTTATCTAAACTTTTCTTAGTAGCTTTTTAAAGCCCTTTCTGAAGTTAGATACAAATATCCTTTTCTAAAGATCATGCTTGCCTTATCTTTTGTTTTTCTTAAAGGACTTTACATAAGTCTTTATACTATTTGCCTACAGGAACAGCCTTTAGTTCTTAAAATCCAGTCAATCCACTAAAAATCAGAGACACTATGAGAACATGTTTCTTAAAAACCAAACCAAAATAAAATAAAAATACAACATAAAGCCACAACTCACCTCTCAAGGATTTCTTTTTGCAAATCTTGGGTAAAATCAAAGAGCTTTGCAATAGAGAGCACAGCCAGCTGGAACTCAACACCTACATTTCAAGAGGAGAAAAAATGATGGAGTATTTGCTGACTTCCTCAACTTATTACATCAATTGTCCTTTGCATTTCCATAGCTTGATTTCACTTGCAAATTTAATCAGCACCTCCTCTACTCCCTCACTTGACTCTGCCATGAAAACACAAAATGCTCCACACTCGGGACAGATCTCTCCAAAGCTGCAAAATATACATGTCCATGAATTGTGTCCAACTTGTATCTCCACAACTTACCCTTGAAAATGCCAAGTGACATGACTTGACATAATTTAGCCAAATCTTTCAGAAATTGCCTCTAATGTCCTTTTCCCCCACTAATTTTCAATATTCATTACTGTATTTTGCCCAGTCTTCTAAAATATGCCCATCTATCACGATTTCTCAAAGATATCTGCTACTAGTTTGGAGTTATTTTACCCAATTCTCTCAATAAAATCGCTGAGTTATCAAGCCTGTTTAATTTAAAATAATTTAACCTGGCTTATTATTAGTCTGAATTCTTACTTCTTTGCCACTAGTGATAGCTGATTAGTTATGATCTAATGCTCGGCAAAGTAAGAAAGGTATGTAACTCTGACCTGTCCTTTGTTTTTCTTTTTTAATCAAGTTTTGAGACTGTAACCCAGCACTAGGCCTCTTCAGCCCTAAAGCTGTTGTGCTGGAAGAGATGTCAGCCTGCAGGAAAGACATGAACTACCAGCACCATTAATTTATACTCTGCATTATATAGGTTGTCCTGAAGAAATGGTGTATTTGAAAAAAGGCTCTTAGTGTGTGCATTGAAGCCAAGTCTATCAGCACTGCCTACTGCAGAACTGGCTTAAGGGTTACAACTTTTTCATTAATTACAAGAAATGTTCATTCACCTTTAATTTTCTGAGAAGCATCCCTGTAGACTATGCGAGCCATTTCCCCATTGAGAATTTCTTCAGAGTAATTGAATTCCCCCTGAAATATCAAGCATATAATTGAAAAAAAATTATTGTCCTTTCTCAGCAAGCATTTTTGCAAACAGGGAAAGAAAAATCAGAAGATATTAATGTTTTTCTTCATGCAAGTCTATTTTTATGTAATTTGCACAAGTAAACTATAAAGAAATGAGATAGGAAGTTTGACTATTACTTTCCAGAAATTATGGTTAATTTTCAGACTGGAGAATGTAATAAAAGATTTTACAAATGCAAAGAAAAAATAGATGTATGACGCATTTGAGCTGAGCATCAGCAAATACTTGAAAAGCTCCACACAGGTGCAGGACAGGAACAAAAACTTTCTCTAAGCCTCTGTCAAATAAACCATTAATCCAAAACTGTGAATTTCAACATGTAATACACAAGCAGACAATATCTCTTAAGTAAGTTTAGTTGACCTACCAGATCCATCTTTGCTTGTTCAAATTCTTTCTTCTCCTTCCTCTGCTTTTCAGCGTGCATAAGCTCCATTCTGAAATACTACAAGAGTGACAACAAAATGAAATTACTGCGAGGATAAATCATAAAAATCCAAGTCCACAAACAGGGTAAAACAAGCTCCGAGGAGCTACAAATAAGGACTCTGTCACATCCCACATGTCCTTGAGCCTTGGTTTTTGATGGCTTGTACACCTACCACTATCTGCTCTGTGTATTTGCCCAGAAATTTCCAAAAGGTAGCAGTGATCATTTTTCAGTCATTATTTAAACCTTAACTTGCCCCCAAAGAAAACCAAGTTCCTCAACAAAGACTGGGAATGCCAGACTGACCCTGACAACTGCGTTCTGGCAGAGTGTAACAGCACCTTGGAAAGGAATTTTGGGGCTGGCTTTTTTTAATATTTCTGACATTTTCCTGCTGATGGAAAAACAAGTTTTTCCAGTTGTGTCAGACAGATGTGGGAAACATGCTGAACTGATTTGCTCTGACTGATCAAGTAAGTGGTCATAGAAGAAAAACAGGAACTCACCTCTTGATAAAGTTTGGGGCACTCTGGATGGAAGCGCAAAGCACGAAGGAACAAGTGCCTGGCACTTTCTGATGACAGTTGTGTCTCCATTTCCCACTTTGCTGCCATAATCCACAGTGCTGCAACAGGTGACACAAATAAATTTATTTAACCTCTCAACATGAGCTCAGCACCAGAATAAGACTGATTATCTCCCATGTAAAACTGTAAAGCAGACAGGCAGTTTCAGGAACTTTAATCTGGTTTAGCTATAGATCTAATAATGTCTTCAAAAGCCAAAAAGCAGTCATGATCATTCAACATCTCTCACTTCTGATATATCTACCAATTCCCCAGCCCACCTGGGAACTGGTCATTCTGACCTACTTCACATCCTTCCCATTGCTCAGCACAACCCCTGTCAGAGCCCTCCTTTCTGAAGCAGCAGCAAGGCAAAGAACAGAGTAGGAACTTCAGCACAACAGCTTGACCCAAGATCTACAAGAACTTAAACCAACACCATACAGTCTATGCTGAGACATTTATTCAGCACTCACCATTGTGTTATTTACCTGGTTTATTGGAATGAATGGCCAGCATGGTAGAAAACACCTTACTGAGTTGATGTTTTGCATTCTGTAAAAGAAGTTGTTTTGTTTCACCCACTCTGGTACTGAATTGAACCCCCAGCACCAAAGTTTCAGTAGGAAAGGTTACTAGCTGTAGTACAATTGCTCTGAAACAGATGCTTCTCTGCTACTTTATCTTCAGTAGAAAGTTTATCTTACTTACTCAATAGTGACCAGCATTTTAATGTCACCAGATTAGAGTAGCATGGCTAACTCTACTTTTCTGAACCACACAGCAAACACAAATGTTGCCTAAGTCCAAAACCCATGGTCTCATTGGCCCTTTCTGAGATAGGGACTGTATTTTCCTTTGGCCACCTTCACTACCATGCAAGGTCACCTTCAGTACAGAAATGACAGCACTTGAATGCTGGTAATAACGTGAAGCTGTGCACAGGTAAGTTTATCAAGTACAGAACTGCCAGAATTAGACTTTTCAGCATGGCCACTACAATAAATATTTGGAACAAAATTACAATTCACAGACAAGTCAGTCATTCACTCCAGAGAAGGTATAATCAATATTATGGCTCTCATAAACCAACTGGTACTCCAGATTTAATGCAGCTAGCCTCACCTTTGCCCCTGCAAGGACTGAATTTCATACTAATTCATTCTCAGTCAAAATGTACATTTACATACATCAGTGAAAATCCCAAGCAGCTCCAACAATACTATCAAAATTATTTCAGTATTACAGCATGTAGCAGTAAAGTTTGTACCTCTGTCTTTAAATCAAGTTTCAGATGTGTGAATAAGCACCAACCTACTATCTCAACCTGGGTAAGATCAGGATTTGAAAACTCACCCACTGCTTGCAAAATGCAACATGCGAAAGCCAGAGCTGGACATCATCCTGTTGGAAATCAAAAGGAGAAGAGAATCAATCTTACAATGTACAAAATCATTTGTACATTGACAAGCAAGCAACACACCCTTGATACAATGACCTGGTGTGTGGAAAAAGAATTCTGAATCTCAGTACAAATAAACTTACTTTCCATTTCCCTGTAGCTCGGTTGAACAGGCTGTGGACTCTATGCAGAATAGAGTGCTCAATTTCATCCTTCTTAAATGAATATCCAATGCGCTATGAGGAAAAAAAATACTAATTTTATTGGAATAGAAAATTTGGCATGAAGTATTGTGCACTCTTAATAAGTGACAAACTTACTGCTCTTCTTTTCTCGATCAGTTCCAGCAGATTAACTTCGTACTAGAAATAAAAACATTTAACAGCAAATGATGAGGCACATAACAGTAAGGCAAAAAACCCCAAATCAAGTTTTTTATAGGTGATCAGCTGGACAATAAACATTACAGTCAGGAAAACATAAGCAATAATTTTTGGGTGGGTCACAACATCTCAAAGACTCCTGGCCCTGCACAGGAAGCCCAATAATCCCACTCCGTGCCTTAAAGCATTGTCCAAACACTCCTTGAGTTCTGTCAGGCTCCTGGCCATGACCATTCCCTGTGGAGCTTGTTCAGTGCCCGACCACCCCTTCAGGAATCTCGTCCTAATATTGAACTTATTAATACAGGTTTACATAACACACCAGGGAACTGGAGGCTCTATATCCCTAGAGAGACAAGATATTACAGGAAAAGGTCACAACACGAGAGAAGCCTGACCCCAAACTCAGGCACCAACTCCTGGCTAAGCCTCCAGCTCCGGTGCCAACAACCGCTTACAGGTGAACACCAGGGTGAGCAGGGGTCTCCGTTTTCTGACCTGATTGCAACGCGGGTCACTACAAAACTAGGCGGGTCTAACTGAGCTGGGTCTGCATCGAGAGCTGCCTCGCTCTGCCTCTCGGTGAAGCCTACCTGGATGTAATTAATGAAATCCTGCTTCCGCAGCGCTCTCCGCTGGATTTTGTACTCTAGAGCCGAGGCTTTCTTCAGGACGGCCCTGCGGGAACGGGAGATCAGCGCCCGGAGCGCTCCTGGCCGCACCACGTGCGCTCACCCGCCCGGCCCCGGCCCGGCCCCGCTCACCGGATCTCTTTGCGTGTGAAGAGCCCGACCCGCTCCAACTGCTCGAGCTCCGGGATGCGATCCTCCAGCCGCTGCTCGATGCGCTCCGCCATGACCGCGGGGGTTCCGGTGTGTCCGGCCCGGCAGAGCCCAGCACAGCCCGGCTCAGCCGCCGCCGCTTCCGCCCGCTGCCCGCGCCGCTTCCGCGGCCGCTGCGCCGCTCTGCCGCCCCCTGCCCGGCTGGCGGGGCCAGAACCGCAGAGTCTGTGCAGACTCCATCGGATTGGAAGGAACCTCTGGAGATCGCCAGAGTCCAACTCCCCTGCCCAGGTAGGGTCGCCTGCAGCAGGGGACACACAGGTGGGTTTGGAATGTCTCCAGAGAGGGAGACTCCACGATCTCCCTGGGCAGTTGTTCCAGTGTTCTGCCACGCTCCACGGAAAGAAATCCTTCCTCACGTTGAGGTAGAACTTCTTCTGGTTTAGTTTATGGCTGTAGCTCCTCGTCCTGTCTCTGGGCATCACCTAAAAGAGTCTGGCACCATCCTCTTCGCACCAACACGATGGCATTGACCAGGCTCAGTGATGGGACATCAGCCCGGAACTGCTCCAGCATTTTGCTTTTTGGCGGGATTCCTCCAAGACAAATGACTTTGTCACTCACATGGTACCTTGCTTCTTTCCACTTTCCAAGTTTTTAAGAAAAAATCGTCTACTGTGAGGGTGGTGAGATACTGGCACTAGAGAACATGTGGATTCCTCATCCCTGGAAGTGTTCTTGCAGTAACCCAGGCTAGTGGAAGGTGTCCCTGCCCACGGCAGAGGGTTGGAACTAGATGATCATTAAGGCCCCTTCCAACCCAAAACATTCCATGAGTCTATGATTCTGCAAAAATTAATATAACCAGGCAATGGTAAATTTTTGTTTCTGAACTTAGGGATGTTCCAGAAAATAGAAACTGAGATGGGAAACAATTTATTGAGAGAATTGCTTAAATGCTTATTAGCCACAGCAGTATGCTACTTATGCTTTGAGTTGTCACTGCTGTCACTGAGCTGGTCAGCCACAAAACCAACCCCACCTCTAAACTTACCCTGTCACAGCCATCGCACCCTCCTGGGGGAAAAGGCAGGAGTTTATCTCTGAAAAAAACAAGTACAAGGGGAAGAGGCAGCAGACTAAGGGCAAGAGGGCTTCTGGCACAGAATTCATACATAACAGCCAAAAAAAAAAAAAAAAACTGAGTGATTTTTCTCTTTACAATCAAAAGTTTTAACAGGTGTTGCCAAATATAGTAAGTACCTGAACAACTGACTTTTGTTAAAAACACAGGTAACACATTACAGGAACTATCAAGAACAGTGGTAATTTATTTCACCTGCTGTGACAGGAAATAGTGACGATTTTCCAAGAAGTAAAGCTACCAGGAAATGGAGAGGCACCATACAGTCACAAGACCAAGAACTACAGGGGGTGCTGCATTCAGAAGCTGGTGGCCTAGGCAGCTCTGGATTGCAGCTGCCTTGTGCCATAGGACCCCTTACCCACTCCACAAGGACAAAGGCAATTCCTGATGGAGACTGTCCTCCCTAGAGACTCCCTTGTCCTACACTGAAACACCACAGGTCGGAGAGGGATTGGTGTGGCTGTCCCAGCATGGCCATCCCCACTGGTGAGCCAAAGCCTTGGAACCTAAAGTTCAGTGAGTTCACTTCCCACTGAGTTCAGCTTTCAGTAAAGCAGCACAGCAGGCCTTCTCAGTGGTGGTGGAAGAGTGTTATTCATAATCACCAGTAACTTATTAACTATATTTGGTTTGATGTTTTGATATGCACCAGCTGTGCAAGTCCATAGATTTTTACTAAAATAGCCCTTAAGGAGGACGGCACTGGGCATCAAAAGTAGCATTAGCACACTGAATTACTGAGCAAGAGTGTGATTGGATTTACTACACTGGATTGTTTCATTTCATTTGAGTATTTTTGTGTCTCATTGCATGGTTTTATACTATAAAAGCACTCTGTACTTAAACCTAGTCTGTCATGTTCCATGTTGATCCCAACATGTAAATGAGAACACCACATGCAGTGTAGGACTTATGAATTGAAAAGGTAAACGTCAGCCATTACCCAAAAACCTCTGGAAAATTCTGTTTCTAGCTTCTTGCTCTCCTCTCCAACCACTCAGCTCTTCTTTGGCTGAAAATCATCAGTAACTGAGAAAGAGAGACACCAACATAAACAACAGAATCTTCTGAAACTTTGATTAAACTGTCAGTCTGAAAATACTGTTCTGTGATCAACTTACAGTGTTCTGCCACCTGCAGCCAGTCAGGGACTTTGAAGCTCACCAAACCAACCATGACTGTTCTAATGTAGATGGTAGAGAAGTGTGTGTGCCCTCAGGGGCCACAGCAACCTCTACCTTGAACGTGTCTCCAGGAGAATTCAGTCCGATGCACAGATCTACCAACAGGTCTGAGAGTTCCCCACACACTGATAACAATGGGTGTCCAACAAAGCCTGCAGGGCATTAAATTTCTTGCTAGCACTTGTCAAAGCACCACAATATCATCCCATAGAAGCGCATAGGCACAGCACAAACCACTCTGCAGGACCCATCACTGTGGGACTCAAAGGATCAAAGAATGGTGTGCACCAAAACAATAGACTCCCCAAGTTTCTAGTTTAGGGGCCTAGTACTTCCCACTCAAAAACACACAGAGTGAGTAACAATAAGATTTAAAATACTGAACTTTGTTGATGTCTTGTCTCGCAGGATTATTTACAACAAAAAAAAAAAAAGATCAAAACCCAATCGAAAACATTTTCTGTTCCCTCAGATATCCTTCCTTTCCTGTAGATGAAACAAGGACAAAAGTAAAAATGCCTTTCCTTTTCTTCCCTCAGCAAAACAATCCTTAGAACAATTAACATAACGGACTGTCAAAAGTGTTCATACCAAAGTGACAAATGCCGTGAGTGGCAGGCAAGCCCAGCCCGACCCACCAGAACACTGCATGCTGGATTTGTCATGCAAATCAAAATGGAACCTGACATGCTCTTTGTTCATTTCCCTTTCATAAAATCTACTTTAAATGCCTCCCATGTGCCTTATTTTGGAAGCTGACATTCCAAATGCATCAGTGCAAATTAAGGAGGGATCCATTACCAATAAAGACGTTGTGATACAGGGAGTTTCAACAAATCTTATTGGGAAAACTGGAGAAACAACTGCTGCAGCTGGCAACTGTAGGGTCCTGCAGTTTGCTGCTTTTATGAAGTCTCTTTAGAAAAACTCCATCAGTAGGTCCTTGAGGAGAAGTTCTGGCAAGCTGTCACAGCTTAATATTTATAGATTGCATATGCAAGCAATGGATACGGTATGGATTAGGAATAATCACAGTGGTTTTCCATTAAATTTTGTCTATATTAAAACATTTGATGGTTAATGTGCATAAGGCAAATATTTAAATTACAATTTGATTTATATCTATCTTTTTTATTTCTGCTGTTTTACTACCTGAGTGCAGAAACAATTACATAGCTTTTTAGAAGATGCCCCCAGATGTACAGTATTTTACAATTAACATGTACTTTATGAAAATGCCTTTTAAACAATGCAAATCATGTTATGACCTCATGAAAAGAATTGGGAAGCTTCCACTGACTTCAGCTGAGCCAGTGGTTCATCCCCTCGGGATATATTTTTAACAAAGCCCTCAAAGCATTTACTGAGCCTGTGGGACTTCAGCTTAAAAATATAGGAACACATCTGTTAATAAAATAGTTTGGAATTTACGCTCAAAAATAGACTAAGCCAAACTTTGGACTACATCAACTTCCTTAGTTTTGTAATTAAAATAATTTACATGATGATTTGGTTTTACCTCTGCCAAAACCAGCAGCCAATCTGAATAAATAGTGGTTTCATCACTGCAGTTCCACTCTGAGCATCCAAAAATTTAGATTTAAGACTTTGCACTTGGTCAGTTGGACTGTTCCATTCCAGCATTAATCCTGCTACATGTCCTAGACAGATGTTATTTTTTCCATTCTGATAGAAAAATGCTTGTCTTTGTCAATGCACTGCTTTACTCTTGCAGCTTGCTGGCACTTACCCTGCGACTTTAGATCTGAATCCCTCCTGGAATTTCATTTACTCAGTCTTCTCTTTTTTCAGCTAAAAGTGGTAAAAAAATGTAAAATCAACAAATAGAAACATTTTCATTTAATGCCTTAGCAGAACTATTATCTGATACTTTACATATCATGTCTTTAAAAAGGCAAAACCTTTACTTTCTTCTCTGCATTGGCTCTGAACTTGAATTTTTATTATTCAGATTTTTCCTCCTACTCATTTTGAGGCATTCTGTTTTGCCCCAACATCTGAACATATATACACAGGGAATTTCCAGTGAAGGGGAATGATGCCTCTGGAATTGTTTCCTTGCCAGTTCACATCTGGCACACAGTATAAGATCCATCTGCTTATTCAGAATCTCCAGGGGCTTGCACAGTAGTGGCTATGAGTGTGCCTTTTAATTTGATTTTGTCATTTGGCTGGTTGGTGAGTAGCTGACAGTCTGTCTAAATGCAGCAGGGCAGTAACAAGTCAGTCATCATGTCCTAGTTGCCAACTCATAACCCAGTGGAATGCCAGTCACATTTCAACAATTTAAAACTATATCAGTCATCTCCCCTACACACTCCCAAAATGTCAACACTACAAAATATATTGCTTAATTATCTTCAATTTAATTTATTTCTTGTCTGTTGCCAGAGGTCTGGAGAGCAGAGTCATGCTAAGCTTAATTTACCTCACTAACCTGTCTAAGTTTGAAGGGTAGGTGAAATTGTGGCATGGCCTTCGGTGACCTATGCCGTAAGTAGCAATTGAGGTAAAGATAGAACTTCCTCAAAGCAAAGCCTTGTATCTTTTAAACACAAGCATGTTGGTGCCAGCATCAATTATACATGTACAACAAAAACCATAAACTGTACCACATTCAAATTTATTTCTCCTTCCATAACTGAGATTAGGATTGGTCACAATTTGCCTCCTACTGTGTTTCTCACATCCTTCTATAGAGATGTTTTTGGCATGGTAAAAGTACTTTGACCACAGACATGACAACAACCAGTAAAACTACTTCTGGAATATGGATAATTCAGATTATAGTGTGCAAAATCATATCCTCCCAAGCAGCATTCCAAAAACAAGATAAATTCTTGTAAAACACTTCTGAAGCAACTTCTGGCATATGAAACCCCAGATAACATGAAACCCCAGATAACTCTCCTATGAAACACCCAGATAGGTTTTCCCGTGTGTGAATTTTGTGTATCTGCACTAACTGGGAAACATTGGGAATACAGTTTCTGCCCTGATCTTATCCTTTAAGTAACTGATGATGATAAAATTCCAAATTCTCACCTTATTAATCTGTACTTGGTTTAGTCACAAAAGAAAGAACTGGTCCCTGTTAAAACTTATCCCTTACTTACAGCTGAAATTAATTAGCTAACTAATTCAGTTGAGGTTTTATTTTACTGTCTACTGAAATGTTCTTTGATCCTCCAATATTTTTCTTTTTGAGTGATTGAAGATTTCATTCTTGCACTGTCAACAGACCTTTTGTTCAGAAACTTCTATTTACATCTGTAACTGACTTAATTCTCAGATCTTCCCAGCAGTTTCTCTTTGATCTCTGCATTTCTGAGTTTAATCATTAAGTTTGCATCTGAAGTGTTTCAGTTGCCATATCTTTCACAGTTTCCGGGACTCAATTAAGAGAATACAAATCCTGAAAGTTCACTTAGAATCATTTTTTCATAGTTTTGCATACTACACATACTGCATCTCTGAAATTACAGCATGAAATAGAATGATTCCTGGTCTATATCCACGTATTAAGTATTTAAATTTCGAAGAATACAGTAAAACATCACTAAAAGAACTCCAAGAAACAAGTCTTAAGCAATACTGACTACTAATTATCACCGAATATTCACCTTGTGAAAGCAGAATGCAGGTGACTCTCTGGTGCAAAACATCCTGTGCAGTCACTTTTCACTCCCTGCAATATCTCAACACACGAGCAACCTGCTGGCTGAAAGCTCAGCATTGTGGGTGCATTAAGATTCCCTGAGGGCCAAGTTCCTTGAGCACTGCGCTCCTGGAATACATTTGAGCAGCTCAGCACAAAAGCAGCCCCCAGCCAAACACGTGAATGAGAATCACAAGTGGCTGCTGTGTCAATCTCACACACACACGGCATTCATGGCTACACATTGGAACACTTGGGTTGCTGTGTAGGATCCCAGCTCTTCCCTTTGCCATGCTCCACAGTGCTTCCCTTACAGGAAAGTTTATTTTCTCTTTGCTGAGTTCCCTGCTTATTAAAGCAGGGGCAGCACTGTGCACTCATATGCAGAAAAACAAACTGAAACTGAGACCTTCAATCCCAACAGCAGCATGATCCTGCCATCCCAAACACACCCAGTGCTCCACCCATCCCTGTGCTGTTCCTCAGAAAGCTGGAACTGCTCCCGTGCGGTTACCCAGAAAGCTAGAATTGCTCCCTTTCTCCAGGTGCAATATTATGCAGCCTCTGTTTACAAGAGTCTGGGAAAACACGTAAGTGGGAGTTGACTTTTGTTTTCCAAGTAGTTAGGGAAGAGTAGCTTATCTAACAAGTTCCATGGCCAGTTACTGTTGATCTACATCAAATCAGACTGAAAATAAAGAATATGAACTGAAAAATGAATTAATAACTATTACAGGTGAAGTTAACTCACCACCTAGTAAAGTTTATTCGTGTAAGTGAAAGAAAGGGGTGCCACTGAAATGAGCCTGGTTTTGGAGTACAGTGACACAGATGGGACCTTCCCATCTACATATGAGGTGTTTTTGTTTGTCTTGGTTCTACAGCATTTGTGTGTCCTCACTTCTCTCATGGAAGACCTGGGTTTGGGGACAGGGTGGGAGAAGAACTTGGATGCATGAAAACAACAAGAAGCAAAGTTTGGATTTAACCACAGAAGTGGAGTGTGTAAAGTCTTTTCCATAGTGGATGCCCTTGGATCCCACTGACTGTGCTCATTAGCTCAAGGCCAAAATAAAGAAATACAGGTACCCAGAACAGTCTCTGAAGATTCGTTTTTCTCAGTGACACCCTGAACACCCAACTCCAGTGCCTTACCAGTGGGGCGTAACAATGGTCCCTAATAAATACTGACCCTGGCTTTCAGGATGGCCTGAATCTGGAACCAATCCATAATGAAGACTAACTAAAAGTTTATATTCAGCTCATAAGCACACTTTTGTTCCAATGTTACATGTCATATTAATTTTCCAAAAGATAAACTGATCTGTAGTAGTACTTAGTTAGCTACTAACAATCTATATAGACAGATCCATGTTTAAAGATGTGAGGAAAACAATATAAATATACTGACAGAACCTTCATCTAGACTGCATTCCAAGTACAAAAGTATTTATTTCTCCTTTAAAAAAAAAAAAGGTTTTTTGTGAATATTCTTGTGCTGAGACACAGTAATTTGGGGGACTGAAAGCTGGAAAGTAGTGTGGCCATAGGGGTACTGCAGGCAACCAACAAAATCATGTAACTATGAAACAAAGCAAAAATCCATAAAGTGCTATAAAATATGCATGTTCTTTTACATATATATCTGAAGGGGCAAAAATTGCTGCAGTTCATCCATTAAAGATGACAGGAATGCTGGGCACGCACAGACTGCAAAATGCCATAGGAAAAAGAGATTTACAAGTAGCATATTCTTTCAATCTGCAGGAAACAAATCTGATCTTTTGGATATCAAATGCAAATCCTACTAACAGGATGTGAAAACAAGAATGACCATCTCAAGACCAAAAATCTGACACAGCATGAAAGCCCCTCTGCCACTTACTTCTGCTTTCGTTTCAGGGTTTTGTTACAACAGCACTCCTGGTTTGCAATTAATTGTTTCTTCCATTTATCATCTTAAAACTTATTACACTGCCTTTTTTTTTTCCTCCGTTCTGTTAGGATACTTTTTATCGTTATGGCAAAAAGATACAGTATCATAATCTTCTACCGGTTTAATTTAATGTATTTATGTCAATTTCAGTAAGGTACACTCTATTTCCCAGCATCTTTTCCAGGCTACTTTATTAGAAAACACTTTTTCAGTGTCGTTTGCTAAATATGGCAAACTTTCTGTTAACTGATGTAGATGTACACAAGAAAAATGTTTTAATTTTTTGGGTTTTAATATGTATAGGGGTTTATATTACCAGGCAGAACAGGGACACAACAGTCTCACACCATAGCTCATGTCTTCTGAAGACACTGTTATGAATTCCATCTTTCTAAAAATAATTTATTTCTTTTTCTTGCTTCTAATTGTGCAAAATTAATAAAAGTTACTTGCTATTTTGTGCTGTGTGCTCTTTCTAGCCATGCATTCTGTGAAGCTCCAAACATAGAACGAATCACAGAATCACAGAATGGTTTGGTTTGGAAGGGACCTTAAATATCATCTCCTTCCATTCCGTGCCATGGGCAGGGATGCCTTCCACTAGATCAGGTTGCTCTGAGCCCCATTCAGCCTGGCCTTGAACACTTCCACGGATGGGGAATGACATTTCCGAGTTTTTGAGGACTGTACCTCATGGATACTCTGTGCTCCTTAAGGACATATGAACAGCCAAGGGCAGCAGATCTAAACAAGTTAAAAAATGAAGAGTCTCTTTACCAGCAAAGAAAAACAGGCTCAAGCTACCAAAGGTCTCCTGGTTGGCAGCCAGTCCTATATTTCCAGAGGGCTCAGACACATGTGGTGTTGCATGTCCTGTCTCACTCGAGGCAGGAGTCACAGCCCTGGTTCCTCTGTTCACAAGCAGATCCAACTCAGTGCCAGAGATTAACTGCTGAATTATCTTTGTTACTCCTGCTTGGAAGGTTGCCTTCTGCCTCCTCCCAGTTCTGAAATTTAATAGGATAAGCCACCAGAAACAACAGAGGCTTGGATGTAGTTGGGAGAACACAGGAAATTGGTCAGTAAACAATTTCCAAGGACTGAATTGCAGTTATACAACATTGAGGAGCCTTTCTCACACATGCTTCAGTGTTGGTACCTTCTGTCACTTGTAACAGGGTGCCACTGACCTCAAGCTCAACCTCTGATCACATAAAGATCCCCATAATTTGGGATACTGCTGCTCTCTAGCCTCTAAGTCCAGCCTGGCAAACAACAAACATCAGAAGCATCACCAGGAAGTCCGAGGTATTATGAGTAAAGAAATTACACATAAAGTCCTCAAAAATGTGCAGTGCATCAAATACTGCTGCTCCCAGGAGTGAAAGACTAGCATGAAATGAAATATTCAGCAACAACAAGTGGCTGTAGAGAAACTGAGTAGGAATTAGAAGATAAAGAAGCTGGAATACTAAGCAGAGACAATTATGATAAGCAGGATAAAATGTGTAACAATTGTTTAGAGGAAGAAAACACAATGTAGGTAAAGTGGTGACAACAATGAATTTATAAAAACATAAGAAAATTAAGGTTCAAGCAAAGTACTGAAAAGCTTGCAGGTAAAACAACGTGTGATGAGGGAAGGAGGGGGAAAAAAAGGGAAGATCTTTCCAGAGCAAACATGGAAGATAAATGATGCAGCAGAAAAAGTAAAAAGAAGGGGATAGTAGTCAACAAAGACTTGTTTATCATGTTTGGCATGTACATACATATATTTTCTTTAAACATAATAACATTAATAATGGACAATTGAGACATCACGTTAGAATCCCCCTCTATTGATAATGTAAGGCACATTTACAGCATGACTGACTTGATATATGGTTTTCTACTTAATATTTATCACTAAGTTTATTTTTCTTAACACTAGAAATTAGAAGATAAACGGAGACGTTGGAGTCCCAGCACCGCAGCTGGATCTGGTATCAGAATTCAAGGCTGTATTTCACACGTAGACCATTCTTACCCTACCCTGTACTATTACCCCGGAGAAGTTTTGCAAAGGAAAGCAAACAGAATGGAACGGCTGCCGAAGCCTTTTGTGTACGAGCTGCCGCAGTGCTGATAAGGACGTGATTAAATGGAGCCGCTGCTGAATTTCCCCACGGCGCGGTCGGGCTCGGTGTTTTCTCACGCACGAGGTGCTGCCCCGAAGGCCGGCCCCGGCCCCGGCCCCGAGCTCGGCGCCGCCGCAGCTGTCACAGCCGCACAACCTGCGCTCCCCTGGGGACAGGGAAAGGCCTAATCAACCCAGGAACACTTTACCTCACAATTCAAGTCTCCCTGCACCTCTGGGCAACTTCTTGTGTCATCCTCTGAGGAAACTTCACGGTTAGCGAAGGTTAAAGCTGCGGGATAGCAGCAGGACCTCATGGCCGACCCAATATAACCACTTCTACCACAAAACCGATACCTATTTATACCCGAGCTTCTATTTTGACAAATTCAGCTCTTGAGCTCTGCGGGCAGCGGAGCGTTCCCTCAGGCGAGAAGAGCATCAGCCACCTGTGTGGCCGCGGAGGCAGCGGGAAGTGGCACGGACAGCCTGGGGGGTACCGGCAGAGCCGGGGCGGCGGGGGTCGGG
>VXAC01003981.1:405431-444319 GCA_013399225.1 Rhipidura dahli
CCGGGCGGAAGCGCGGGGAGCGGGGCCGGTGTGCGGGAGGGCGGCGAGAGGCGCCCGGGGCCCGCGGGGTGGAGGGCGGGGGTTTGTGTGTGTGTGTGCCCGCGCCCAGCGATGAACTTGGTTCTCAGTAGCACTTCCCATCAGGCTTTCGGGGCGGCTGGTTCCCTTCCCTCCTCCAGCAGCCCCTGGAGGCTCTAGGCAGTGAGGGGCGAGGGGGCCCTTTCCTCTTTGGCCTCTGCCGTTCGAGCTCGTTTCAGGGGCAGGACGCGATTAAGACTTCACTGTACTTGGTTTTTCTTTGTCTGGCAATAATTTTCCCGTAGTCGAGGTTTCGTATTGGAAATTGACCTTTGCGACCCAGGCATCCCCCCGTGGCAGTTTCAGATAGAAGGAGAATCCCCCTGAATGCACTAGAAAGTTATTGGTGGAAATCTGGTTTAAAAGCACCGTGGAGCAGTAAATTTAAATTGTTGCCAGGATTTGAAAGTAATTTTTAATGCCCTACTTGAAGTCATGATCCTGTTTTGGGATTGGTGCTGTCAATGCTCACACTTGCTGTAGACAGTGACAGTGTTGGAGTTTATGGTGTCTCGAATAATGTGTGGCCGTTTGAGTCTCAGTCCTTTTAACAGCACTCTGTGTTCCGTAATTACTGTGCTGCAAATGGGTCAAGTGGCAAACTTTGAGTTCTAAGAGCTTTTCTCAGTGTCAATGCCCGAGGTGGAAAAAATTCTTCTGCCCGTGGCTCAGTGTGTCGGATAAGGGAAGCACAGAGCTGTGGAGGTGGGGATCAGGGGGAAGTTCCAGTGTAGCTGTACATATATATGTACGTATATGTTAACCCTGTAGTGCAAATATCATGGGAAAACTGCAATAAGTAAATACAGGATTAAAAAAATCCTAACACGTGTAGTAGTGAATCACATTCTTCCTGACTGTTTCTGTCCCTTTTCAAGGTCATATGCTAGGAAAAGATAAAAGATTTATTTTAAGCTTTTGCTGAGTAATACAGACTTGTGAAACGTATGTCTCTCTGCAGGTTGAAGAGTGTTTCAAAATTTTTCCGCTTGGGAAAACTAAAGTTGAAGCAGCAATACGTTGTCTTTAAATTAAATTACATCCTTGTGAATGTAACTTAATGTTTTCATACATTCAGAAATTATAATTACATCATGGGGTTTTTGAGACTAAAAAACTTGGGATGTTTTTTTCAAAGTTGTGACTATTCCGTATTTTCACTTGGTGGCAAAGTGCACATTTCTTAATTTCTTTCTTTAATCCTGATTTGAAAAATACAGATTTTGTTATGATAATGTGCATTAAGCAGAATTTTACTGGCTTTCATCAGCCTTCTGAAAGGAAATACTGTGATCCTTTAAAGATTTCCTTCTCTAACAGTAATACACCTCTTTAGTAATGGATTCTGTGGGGTCTTACATTCATAACTGTAGAAATAAGGCTAATCATATCTTTAAAAAGGGGTAAAGTATATAAAAAGCTGTCCTTTTCTGCTTCTAATTGCAGAATTCCACACAATAAGGTTTCCAGCTATTTGAAATAAATGTTTTGCAGCCATATGAAAAGAAAACTGTGAATTTCTTTAAAAATAAACTTTATTTTCTTTATGTGGGAAATGGAGGCAGTGTTATCAGCCTTAGCATGGTCATCAGTACATTGTCCATTCTCTTCTTTCTGTCCACTTGATGTGTATTATCAAGTCATTTGTAAGTTTCTTGCTGATGTTACTTAGTGAAGTTGGCTTTTATTTCAGTTTAAATAGTGTGTATTTCAGTTTAGTTTGGAATTCTTGTTAGAAATAACCTGATCTGGACAAAACCCTTGTTGTCCTGATTTCACTGAGTTGGTGAAAACTAAACTGGAGGTCCTCTTCTTGTCTGTAGGCAAGTCTTGATCCTTTGAACATTAGTTCTGAGACCTGTTTAAGGTGATGCTGTGCTTTAGTGTCCATTTTCTGAATGGCTGAATTATCTTCCCTCCTTTTGCACTTAGAAACAGTAGTTGCTTTACTTAAAACAACATTAATTTCCCACCTTAGAATGATCCATAATGGATCATAGTCAACTGACAGTCCCTGTTCTTGTTTCAGTACCTGCTGCAAGTGACCTTGGTACTTGCCAGAAGTGTAAAGCAATCAGATACCAAATTGTCTGACTGTGTAAATTTATTGTGCTATTTTGGTATCATAGCAGATGTGTTCATGAAGAAAACTTACTGATATGACCATTGGTTGAGATATGTTGGGGTATTTATTCTGCCCTTTCATGATATAAAGCCTGAAAGAAACACATTTTGTGGAAAGCAAGAGCAGTCATTTGAGTTGTGACCCCTGATTTGTGGCACTTTAAACAAGAAATTGCTTTGTGTTGTAGACTTGATGAAGTAACCTTGGATGTGATAACTTGGAGTTATTTGGACATTGTGATGCTTCACTTAATGACTTTTGTGATAATTGTTTCAAAATAATCACCGTACTAAGTTAGATACTTTTTATCATTATAAGACTGTCTTTCTGGAGGTATGAGTTACATTGGATAACATGTGTTCCTTTTTCTTAGAACCAACACAGATATACAGATTTCTACGTACCCGAAATCTAATAGCAGTGAGTAATTGGTTTTATCACACCTTTACTTTGCAGTTGTAGAAAATTTTAATTAAAGCATAACCATTGTTTATTTTTCCCCCCTGCAGCCAATATTTTTGCACAGAACTCTCACTTACATGTCCCACAGAAACTCCCGAACAAATATCAAAAGGTAAAATTCTTTTTGTAAAGTAATCCTAAAATGTTCACCAGGTAGCAAAGTCCAAAAAACAGTGGAGGGTGATGTCCTGTTTTCTTTTTGAAGAACTTTAAAATGCATACGTCAGTGTACAGTTGATTTCGGATACCTAGGAGATTTTTTGCAATGTTAAGTGTATGTGTAGCTTTATCCATGTGACTGCTGTCGATACTGGGAGTATTCAAATGTGGAAAACTATCTGCAGAATCTTTATTAACTCTCCCATGTTTGTTTTCTGTTTTGGAAGAGAACTTAAACCAAAACTGTTTTACATCGCAGCTCTTGTAATCAATGGTGCTTAATCATAATCATATGAAACATTGTATTTTAAACTGTAACCTAACAACACGTTTTTGAAAAAACCAAAACCCAAATACAAAACTATTGGCTTTGTTAGTTAGTCTTGAAAGAATCCAGTAATTGTTTCTGTAGTTATTTCAAAAGTTGGAAAATAAAGCAGGTCTGTTTATAGTATTTTACAAGAGCTCCATCAAATATTTTAAAAAGGTTGCTTTGAACTGGATACACTTGAGAGATGGGCTTCAGTTTTGATATTGTAAAATAGTCATTCCTGTCATGTGAGGTGCTACAGCTGCCTGTCAATGGACCTGGGAACAGAAACACTGCAGAGGGACAAGTGCAGTGTACATTATTTATTAGCAGAATCACAAGGCTCTTCCTTTTACTTCCCCTTCATTGAAAATGCGTTGTTACAGTTTAGATTTCTTTTGTAACCTGAACATTTAGTTTAAAATATTTTAGCACCAAAGTTCTTATCGCTTGGAAACAGTTGCTGTGGGACTTAAATACAACAAATATGCAACAAAATGTGATTATGCAGACAATTCTAATTTAAACTTCATATTTATATCTAAGGGAACTAATATCTGCATGATCTGTAGCTCAATAGAATTTGCATATTTTTATTTAAATTAGAGGAGCTATTTATGGCATTGTTTGATCTCTTGGATATTGTTTAATATTTTTGATATGAGTTTTAATGCCAAAATATAACTTATTCTGAAAACTGAATCCACAACATTCAACTTCAGCTAATGATTAGATTTTTTTTTTTTTTTTTTAGCTTGAAGTTGTAGCTTACGTTTTCTTATAAAAGTTACCAAAATGAATTTTTTGCTTATTTTAGAGTGAGTCAGAGCAAAATTTAAAGAAATTATTTTCAGGGTGTTTTGTTTTTTGTGGTTTGGTTTTGTTTGGTTTTTCTAACTAGAATTGTACTACAGGAAGTTCTTGCTTGTAATTTAGATTGATTTATTGTTCACTGAAATGTGTATGTTACCTGAAAGTGTTCTCTTGGATATCTGCTGTACTTGCTGGGAAGCAAGAGACAATTCTTTGCCTGTGCATTGTTAGCCACTGTTCCCAATTCCAGTTGATTCAGCTGCACAAGTGATGCTTGGTTTTTATTTGAAATGTACTGATTTTTACCAGTTCCCATAATGTTTTGTGTTAAAACTGTGAATTTAGTTGGGAGACATTTTCCTAACAGACAGATTACAGCTGTTTCTCTCAATAGTTCTGACAATGCTGACTTACTGAAATCATGCTGGTAGTTAGGTCTGGGGAGATCAAGTAAAATGTTTCAGTATGTTTTCTTTATAAAAAACACAATAATGCAACAGAAGTGAGTGAGTGTAGTTGAAAGGCAAAAAGCCGGAAAGTAATTGTGAAGTGTGTTCCCCCCGGGTTCCTTCTGCCCTTTCCATGCTCAGTCAGTACTGTGGTCTTTCTCTTTCAGCCTAGTTAAAACCACAGAAGTTGTAATTTAAAGGTAGTTTGGACTGAGAGATCGGCAAGAGAGTCTGAAGTGCACATCCCATAGGGGTCAGCAGGATCTGTGTTTGTTGATCTGTGCTGGTAAATACTTACAGATATCCACAAGACCTGAATCTTTACTCTTCATTCAGTAGAACTAGTTAAGGTTTCTGATCTTGTTGTTTTGGTGAAAAAGAGACTTTAGAAGAGAGAAAATAGCTGAACTAGAGAAGACCTATCCTGAGGTTTATATTAAGAAAAATCTGTGTTCTTGTTTTCAGTACAGTGAAAGTGTTAGTAGAGTTCTCTTTGCAAAGAGGTCTCTTCTGGAACTGCATCACTGTTAGCCTGCTTATGTGGACTATACATGTATATTAATTTATTCCCCTAGAACTCCTAAATGTTGCCATTTTTAAATTGTTGATAATTGTTTTGAATGCCATTTCAGTAAACAGTATTGTAAGTAAAATATAAAGAACTAATCCCCAAACTTACTTAGAGAAAAACAGTAGCTATAGCTCTGCATCTTTTACCTCCAGCTCTATGATAGTCTGAGAAAAATGCCAGACAAATTTATCACTTGGAGGTAGGGAACTACAACTGCAGTTTTTTACAAGGAAATTATCTATTGGTGTTGCTCCACACGTTTAAGAAAGTGTTTAGAAAACCTAGAGTGCTTAGAGCATAGGAAAATGATCACAGGGAATAGTTAATGGCCATGTGTCAATCTGGACTAAAAAGGTATTGAAGTTGCTGCTTATTGCAGAGGTGCTGGGCTTTGGTCAGCTGATACTTGATGGAGAACTGAACTGGACTTCGTGTCTCTGCGTCTGTCTTCAGGTGTTAGTATATTATTAGACCAAATGGTAGTGTTGGAAAGAAGTTACTAATTCTTAATAAAATTGCTTCACATACAGTATTTGGATAAAGGAATAATTATATTATTTGTTGGCAAAACAATGGCGTGTTATGATGTGACTTCTAATACTTTGCTAATTATTACTTTTCTTGTCTGGAATAAGAGTGGGTGGAGAAAGGAATGCACAAGATGCACATACTTGTTACACAAGTACATGCTGTCTTGAAAATCCTGAGTGTGAGGAATGGTTATTACAAGAAATTTTGTCTGTTTTGCATGGGAACATGGTAACATAAATCGTAATTCATTTTAAAGGAATTTCTGCTCTTACAAGTTAACTTCAAAGGCAAATATTTTTTATTGGTTGCTATTTTTAGTTTTTCTGAAGGTTTTTTTTAAGGAGGACTCTCATGTTTTGACTAACCTAAGTCTGGATTTAGCAAAGGTTGTGCCACTTGTTCTTTTTGGATCAGTAATGGTCACATATCAAATACAAGTTGTGTCAGATGTTAGTATCTTTTATGAAAGATTGTTAACTTTCCCCCATTCTGGGATCATGTTTGTCTCTTATCTGGTTTTTGGCTCGTATTCCGATCATGACATAACTTTGCTCTAAATCTGTTTTAAGCAATTCCTCAGTCTGGAGAAAGCCCTCTAAACTTACTGTCCTACAGAACAGTGGCTGATTTTGATGAGCTGGAACAAAGGGCACACAGAGACATTTTTACCTTAGAATCTGAAACTTTTAAGAAATTGCTCTGTGCTTAACGTCTCTTGCTTTAAAGCTGAGCACTGCAATGTTCATTTTAACAATCCCATGTTTTAGTGTAGGTGAGTCAGTTCTTCAGTCTGTCATATGTGTGAATCTTGAGCTGAGTAGAGCTTTGAATCAGTGATTGTTTACTACACAAATCATAATTGTTTTTCTCCTTGTTATCTGAGTGCAGCCCTGTAGTTTTTGTTGCCCAGTGTTGCTGTTTAGTCACCACATGATGTGTAACTCAATCATTCACGAGCATTACATGCTGACTGTGGACGGAGTGACATCAGTGTTTCTTCAGTCAGGGTATTTCTGTAGACAAATGCTTCCCACTTCCCCAGAACAGGGTGATGTTGTTCCCTCTGCAAGAAATTCAGTGTTTGGCAACTGTTTATGTTCTTACTCTGTTTTTCTAAGGTATAAATGAAAGATGCCCTCAGATTCTTGGGTTGTCTCTGTAGTCAAGTGCAATTTTGTGGGCATCTAGATCCAAGCATTAATTTGCCTTTAGTGAAAAATGTTCTGTAATGTGTTGAATAACTTCTGCTCATGAGTGGGCTTTATTTAGAAATGAATGTGAAATGGTATGTATGGTAGAACAGGCTGAACATACGAGCGTGAACAGCCTGATGTCAGAATTACAGAGAGGAATGATTTGAAGTGATTATTCTCTGTGACATTTTTGTCATTGGTTGTCATTGTTCCCCTGTTTCCTGTGAGTGTGCTCCAAAAGTAGCTTCAAAATTCATTGCTCTTTGCACTGTGTCCATTTAATAGAAAAGTGTCGAGAAGTGAGGTTTTGAGATTTTAATTAGGTTTTTATCTCTTTTGTCCTATAAGTTTTTAAGTGTTTTTCATTATTATTATTATTATTATGATCAAGATTAAAATAGTAATGATTGAAGGGCTGACATTGACTGACTTGACTGAAGTCAATTCCTGGTATGTATAGGTATCACTAAAATAGGAAGATTTTCTTTGACAAAACTGAAATGTGGTTAAACATGTTCATTGCAGGAGTTTCAATGTGTTACTGTTAAATGAAACTTTTGAGCAGGATTACTGTTGCAAGGTCTGGGTTTAATTCCTTGTGTTCTATTTGATAGTGCTTGAGAAAGAGTTGTGTCCCTTATAACATGGCCATGATACTAGGTCTAAAGAAGTATATATGTGTCTAAAGAGAAGGCTAAAACAGTATATACAGACAGCTTTGGATGGAAAACCAAGTCAAAGTTCAGGCTGAATAATTTTTTTGCTGTTAGCTGTGGGTTATAGTGGCTGTGTAAAACTATTCCTTTTGCTTTTTCCTCACAGGAAGACATTCAAAGTAGATGACATGTTATCAAAAGTAGAGAAAATGAAGGGAGAGCAAGAATCTCACAGGTACTGTCCTGCTGTATATTTATGTGTGTGGGCACAAATGAGCACATGCATGGGCTAAATGAAAGGTCCTTTTGACTGATAAAGTGCAAGTGATAAAGAGTCATTACTAGAAGCAAGGCACTTGCTGTTTGAAATGTTGCTCCCAGAATCTTAAAATGTGTGTATGTATGCTGGTCACTTAACTTGGAGAAAGCAGTATTGGGATAAACTTTGCATATCTGTTGTGGCAGCTCTTAAAATATGTATAGAAACCTTAAATAGGTATTTGCCTTAACTTTGTTTTTAAGAGTGTCGGCTGTGTCAGTAAGTAATCTCTGTGTGCTGGAATTAAAAGTAAAAAAATGAGGTGGATTTGGGAAAATACCACCAAGTTTTATTACTTGGGGTTTAGGTTGTTGTATACTTGCTATTTTTCACCTGTTCTTTTCCCAGGGTTTGCAAATCATTAGACCACTGCAGAGGCAGCTGTGCTAGATACAGTGTAGTCTGAAACAAACATATAAATTTTGTATTTTAAGAGGTTTTATGGATTTACTGTATATTATTTTTCTTAATTATATTTTACTCCATATATTGTGGATAGTTGCTTTGTTGAAACAACATAGAATATTGATTTGTGTGTGTTGTTTTTTGTGCTTTCAAAACTATCCAAAATGTGCTTTAGTGTGGAAAAGTAACATGGATGAATGATGCAAGTTGGTACAGATACAGTCCTTTGAATGCTCAAGCTGTTGGGCACTTCCTCTGATCATCTCAGAGCTCTTGGGAATGTTTGTCTTTAAAAATAAGTGTGGAGTGTTGGGCTGTATCTGCCTGAGAAGTGAAGGTGCACAAAACTCTCTCTGGTGGTGTGGTGGGACAGATGATATTTTATTCAATGTGTACTTCAGAAATACAATGTGGTTTTGAGACCCTTTTAAATCTAGATTTATAAATACTAGCTTTAAACTGAAATGTGCCCTGAATTTTACAGTTTGAAATAAGATGGGTCTATGGCCAGCAGAATAGTCTAGGCTGTGAAACAAAACAGATACAATTATTATTTTGATTGCATATGTTATGAATTATATCGACTTGATGTAACTGATAATCTTTATTTCTAAAGATGCAGATTCCCTGTAAAGATTCTCATTACCAAGCTTAAAATACTTGTTGGTTTGGTTTTGTTTTAATCTACACCAAGCCCATGGTTCAGGGTGAAATTCTAGAAAATTTCCACCAAAACTGGACTCTGTTGCTGATGAATGTCCAACAAATGTGTTTGCCTGCCTGTGAAGGCAAGGTCTCCTTCTTCAGGCAGTGTCCTTCTACTGTAGTGTTTAATTTTTTTTGTTTAATGTATCAAGCCATAGAGTATTCAGAGAGAACGAGTCCATAAAGAGAAAACTGGTGTTCAGTTCTGCGTGGACTGCAACTGCTGTATCCAGGCAGTTTCTGAGTTAAAAGGATGGACTGAATCATTAGAGTTGTGTACTAAATATCACTGAAGTGGGTGCTGTGAGAAGAAAACACTTTTTTATTCTAACATTTCCTTTTTTTTTTTCCTATTTAGCTTGTCTGCTCATTTGCAACTTACATTTACTGGGTTCTTCCATAAAAATGGTATGTTTGGCAATTCATTCATCACACTGTTAATTTGTATAACACCTCTGAAATTAGTAGAGATCCATGAGGGGAATATTTGAATATTTTTAATCTCTGCTGTTTGGATGCAGGTTTGAATTTACTTGTTCAGCCTGTCTCATTAGTTATAATTCAGTAGTGCTTTAAAGATGTTGTACTGTAATTGTGATGTTAAGAAGATAAGCCTTCAGGGTTTTAGTCAGAACAGTGATTTTGAGAAATACTTTTAAGTCATCATCTATTTGAACTGAAATAGACTTTGAGAAAAGTGATTCTTTCCTGAAGCATGTGATTTTCTGGGACTGTGTCTTTGGTGTTTGAAGTAGCTTTTAAAAACCCCACAGCCATCAAATAGTTGGAAGACTCCGTGGTTTCTATTTTAAAATAGAAGTGGAAGAAAAAAATTTGTCAAGTGTAGAAATGAAGGGAAGGCCATGTCAATGATTATAAAAGCCATGGAAGTGATATTTTAGTGACTTGAAGTCATTCCAGTGTGTCTTTCAAGCCCATAAGGATTTGCCTCTCAAAATCGGAATATCGGACTTTATCAACCAGAATGAAGAGTTCTGTTGCTCTGAGAGCAAAAAAGCTCTTTGTCCATTAAAATAAAATGATATTTTTAATTTTTTGGTTGGCATTGCTGATCACACTGCTGGCAGTTGCTACCTTGAAGATTCCAGACTCTAGGAAATTTGTTGTGCAGTCTCTGAACCAAGTCTTATTTTCTGAGACTTTTTGTCGGGTTCTTTCAAAAGTCCTTTAGCATCTCTTGTGTATATATTTAACTTTGCATAATATTTGAGATTGGAGTGGGATAATTTTGGTTTTTCCTCCTATCTGATAGCATCTGGATCTTAAACCCAAAATTCAGGCTTGCAACCTGTAAAGAAATAAATTGGAAAAAATACTTTGACTCATCTGTAATTAGTGTATTCTGACTGTCCTTAAATCTACCCATAACATTTTTCTCTGTTACAAAACATAGCATGCTTGCTCCTTTAAACTTTAGAGATCAGCTATACCTTTTAATCTGCTAATGTGAGAATAATTAGGATATATTCTCAAGTGGAAATTTGTACTAAGTTTGGGGAGAGTTGAAACTAAGAATGTGTTAAAGGTCTTTGTACCTGGGAGGTGTCTGTGGTTAAAAAGTAATTACAAATGGATTTATATCATTGAATAGATCTTCACTTTTTCAGAACTTAAAATACTTTTCTGTTTAGATAAGCCATCACAAAACTCAGAGAATGAACAAAATTCTGTAACTCTGGAAGTACTACTGGTGAAAGTTTGCCACAAGAAACGAAAGGTAAAAATTGTTTGACAAACTATTGATATACATTAAAGCAAAATGTTTACCTGCTTCTGGAATATCTAAGTAACATTGCCATATAGTGATGCTTGTGTTGAAATTAGTCTTTAAATTCAAGAGCTAGTGTATTCAAGTTGTTTTCTATTGGATTTAGCACAGCTTTATGAGAAATGAGTTTTAAAAAACATTTAACTTTGTTGATTGAATTCAGCTTATAAATCACATCCTCATTGTAAATTTCAACCACTTCTGGTTTTTCCTCAGTTTTTGTGTCACATCATTAAACTGTTCATTCTGTTGTGATGTCCAGAGGCCTAAGTAAACCAGGCAATCACAAAATCATAAAGTAGTTTTTGCCTTTAAAAGTTTAGGAGTAAAAAGGAACAAATTTTAATTGTTTTGATTTCCTCAGTCATCTGCCAACTCTTGTCTCTTTCCTTGCTTTTTCTGTACCTGTGTTTTTTATTTTGATGGTTTGAATTATTGCAGGTTTTAGCTACCGTGAATCATAAGCAATTTTATATTTATTTTTAAGTCATCTTTGCATTTGCTTGCAGTTTTAGCTATGCTTATTTCACATCAGTTGGCAAATTATCTTCCCAACTATGAGAATATGGGAGGCTCAGTAATGCTTTGGGTTTTTACCAGAAAGGGAAAGATTTGCAGTCAGAACTATGTGTTCTTCCCTAAGAATGCTAGGCTGTTTTGACATGTTTTTAAGAATTAATGTTGTTTCTAGCCAATTTTGTTAATTGTTATAGTATGGATAAGTATGGTGAGATCAGGAGGTGCTTATGATTATTCCGAAGGTTTTGCTGCAAGTTTCATATTTAGGCCATCTTGTCTTGTTTTCCCAATTCTACACAATGTTCAATGATCTCTTTGAGAGGTACTGAATATAATAAATCCCAGGTAAGTGGTTCTTTATCTCACAGATAGCACAAAGTGCACTTTGAAATATTGCAAGGAGAAGATAGGAAGCCCTTGAAATATATGTATATAACCAAAACATTTAATTTCTTCAGGTAAACAGAATGCAATTAGTATTAATGACTGTTCTACAATCTCTCTAAGTGCCTCATGTTAGTGTTACTTTAATCACATGGAGAAAGATGGCTGCTGGCAAAAGGGGTTATAGAATGCCAGTTTCATTTACACTTCCAAATATCTGGGCTTGCATTTAAAATCTGGGATTGCTCCAGTTTTTTTTATTTATATCTGTTACAAGGCTTATTTTCAAAAGCTGGCAGAACAAGTACAAGTAATAAATGACATCAATTTAAATAATGTCTTTACTTTGAAGTCTAAAAACCCAAACCTTATCTTTCTTGTTTTGCTGCAGGATGTCAGTTGTCCGATAAGACAGGTTCCTACAGGTAAAAAGCAGGTGCCTTTAAACCCAGACCTCAGCCAAATGAAACCAGGCAACTTCCCATCACTTGCAGTTTCCAGCAATGAGTTTGAACCGAGCAACAGCCATATGGTGAAGTCTTACTCATTGTTATTCAGAGTCACTCGCCCAGGAAGGAGAGAATTTAATGGACTGATCAATGGCGAAACTAATGAAAACATTGGTAACTTCAACCTTTAAATCGGCTTTTGCAAGGTTTATCTTGTAAGCACATAAAGAGTCGTCTTGATGTGCAGTGCAGGTCACACTGTGACAAGGGCCAGTAATAACTGAGTGCTTGAGCTTTTACTTGTTTGCAGTCTCTTTTGAGATGGGGCTGAAATTCAGCTGGTAGCTAGAAATCATGCTTCTGGTTTTGTGTAAATTGAACACCACTTGTTACTAATGTGGTGACGAAGGTGTGAGGCAGCACTGTTAGAAGGTGAATAGTGCAAGAGAGCCCTGTGGTCACTGAGAGTGTCATGACTCCTCCACCAACACTGGTCACTACTGACTCACTGTAGGTGCTATCAGTATCTCTTAGCAAAACTAAATGACAAGCCAATAGAAAAAATATTCCAGTAACAATATTTTAAAAGCTATTTTCCTAATCTTACTGAGATGTGTTACAGCAGAAATGTTTCAACCTTGGAAAGTGCATGCAGAATGAAAAACTTTATTTCTCACTATTTTATAGCCACAGGGGGAGGAAGATCAAATCCCAAATTCTTTATGCTGACAGAATAATAGGATGAAACTAGAAATACATGAGAACATACCTAAAATATGATTACTGTTAAGCTAAGTGCTCTTTCTGTTGCATTGTCCTTCTCTGTTGTATGGCACATCTGACGTAATCAACAGCCATATTTGTGAGTGCATAGAGACTGTTTAATCTTTTGAATCTGTGCTTATATAATGATTGAATACCATATTTCTTATGTACAGATGTCAATGAGGAGCTTCCAGCTAGAAGAAAAAGAAACTCTTCAAATCGTGAAGATGGGGAAAAGACATTTGTAGCACAAATGACTGTATTTGATAAAAACAGGTGACATTATTAAAAACAAATATAGCTTCTATTAATCATTACAAATTTGTTTGATAATAAACTTAATATGTTCTTTGTTGCAGTGTAGGTTGTATTTGGCTGCAGTTTAGTCATAATTTACAGTAAGAACTTTGGTTTGTTGTGTTTTTTTAAAAAACCTTCAGGTTTCGTAAGACATTTTACACTGAAACCTATTCAGTGATTTTTGTAAATAATTCCCATCTGTGAACTTGAATATTGTCCTGTTAATTTGCATCTGTTTGTCTGTTCCTTGCCAGTTTTTGACAGATGTACTTTCTGGGGTTCTGTTAAAGATCAGTGACAGCATCATTTAAAAATAAAACAAAGAAAAGGTCTCTGAAATACCCTTACTGATTACATTCTGTTGGGTGCCATAATTTTCTCCATGCCCAGACCACTTCTGGTGTTGTCACAGGTCTCATTCTGCCAGCAGCTAAAGAGAACATCAGTTCTCCATTACTACAGGACAATCAAATTGTTAAAATTGTAACAGGGCTCATTCTGTCATGTAGTTAAAGTATTTATTATCATGATATTACTTAAAGTATTTCGAAGAAAATGGAGGGGGGTGAACTCAGTGTCAATAGCTCAGAGCACTCCAGATCTAGTTCAAAAAATAAGGACCACACCATTTCCTGGGTGGATATTTTGGTTGGTTGGATGTGCTGCAAATGATCATAGTGCCATTTTGCCAACAGCCAAAATATAGTATAGTGAAAATAAGACCTCTTTCCATGGCAAATGCAGGTCTCAGGTAAAGGTAGGTATTTAGATGATTTCTTTATCAATAAAAATGGAGCTTGAAGAAAAAGCTGCTTAAACCAGCTTCAGCTAATTCTGACAAAATGGTAATTTATCCAAAAAGAGTTTTAGAAGTATATTTTGAGAAGAGTTTGGGTTTTAAAGAAATGTCCTTTTCTAGTTAAATAAATATGCCTGAAAATACACCTTTAGATTAATGGAAATTTAATTACTGTGAAATAGTGCATTTTAATTGGCAAACAATAAAAAAGAGCTTTTTTGCATATAATGCGTATTTTGTCTTGACAGACGCTTGCAACTTCTGGATGGAGAATATGAAGTGGCCATGCAGGAAATGGAAGAGTGTCCCATTAGCAAGAAAAGAGCAACATGGGAAACGATTCTGGATGGGAAGGTATGGGTTGGTTTAGTGGCCAAGAGACCTGTCTTTACAGGAAATAATTCTCTTTGGGAACGTATGGACATACATTTTAATTTAGCTCTCAGTTTAGAAAGCTTTGGCTACACTGGATTGTTAATACGAGCAGATGGCAACTACTGTAAGTATGGCAGCTGTTTCCTTTCAGTGACTTCTGAATTTCTGACCTAGAAAATCAAGCAGTTTAAATGCTATTCTAACAAGTTGGACATGTCAAAAAGAAGCAAACTGCAGAATATTTAAAGGGGAAGAAAGAGGAACCCAGACCTTTCACAGGTGTGATCTTATGTACATACCTTAAGAGAATGCTGATAAAATGTAGTGATGAAGGGGATTTATCAGTGTAGGAGGAAGGGTTGTTGTCTGAGGGGAATCAACACTCAGAGACTGCTGTGACTGTATGTACTTACATAGTCATGCTCACACATCCTGGGAGAGTATGAAGTTGTAAGTGATTGAAGAGAAGAACATGAAGATTCTAGATGGTTGCAAAGTATTTGTTCTCCACCGTGATCATATAATTATGAAAAAAGCAGAGATGATCCAAATTATATAGTAAAAGTAGAGTTATAGGCTCAATTATCCTGATCAGCCTTTAACTGGATTAAAATAAATTACATCAGTCTACATTTTGTGAATATTTTCTCATGATTGTTTTTGTGAAGACACTTATTCTGCTGGGTTTTTTTTTTGTTTTCCCCACTCTCCAGCGGTTGCCTCCATTTGAAACATTTTCTCAGGGACCTACGCTTCAGTTTACTCTTCGTTGGACAGGAGACACAAATGATAAGTCTACAGCTCCTATAGCTAAACCTCTTGCAACACGAAATTCTGAAAGCCTCCCTCAAGAAAACAAGCCCAATTCTGTTAAGCCTACTCAGACTATAGGTAAGCAAACTTTGGTTTTGCTGCTGAATAATCATCAGTGTGCTTAGGGCTCATTGGTGCAGCTCCTTCAGGTAATTCTCAAAAGGAGAAAGCAAAACTGAATGGGCTTTTTTGTAAATTTTTTAAGGTTAAAAACTAAACATCAGGACAATATCGAAGTGATTATATACAGTGTTGGTAAATCCTGCTGTGAAATACATTGAGGAAAATCTATTAGAAGGATTTCTGGGATTGTCTGGTTTGCCCTACTCACTCCAGTTACTGTGATGTAAGTTTCTGGATTTATAGGTGCCCTGATTTCAGGTGGAATACAGTTAATTCTCTTCTCAATGGCTGGTATAGTGCTGTTTTGGATTTAGGATGAGAATAATGTTGATAACACTGATGTTTTAGTTGTTGCTAAGCAGTGTTTAGACTAAGTCAAGGACTTCGCAGCTTCTCACACCACCCCACCATCAAGGAGGCTGGGGGACACAAGGAGCTGGGAGGAGATGCAGCTGGGACAGCTGACCCAAACTGTCCAGAGGGATATTCGAGAATGTATGGCTTCATGCTCAATATAGAAACTAGAAGGAAAGTTGGCCTAGATACCATTTTTATTTTGTCTCACTCCCAGTTGTTTGAGACTTTGGATTAGAACCTGGTGTTGGCAGGTAAAGCTCAAGGACATCTGGAAAACTTAAACTGTACAGAGAACAAAGGCTCCATCTGTTGTTTCAACAGCTACGAACACATCTAAACTCTGGATTGGCAGACAATTCACTTCAGAGTAATCAGCATTTCCAAGTTTGTAACTAGATTGGGACTCTGAGATTAGGTCCCTGTTGAAGAAGTGATTATCTGGAGCACAGTGGTTCTGTCCCCAGGCTTAGTCTCTGGGGTGTGCAGTGAGGCACTGCTAGTGAAGAGTTGATAGTGCTTTGGAGAACTTGTCCGAAATGGCATTTCAGCCCGAGTTTGGTGAAGTTTTGGAGCTAAAGTAGTGATAGCAAGGAAATTACTGTTATAAAAAAAGCACTGCTTTTGCAAATTGTTGCAGTAAATGTTATGAAACGTAATGGTGAGACTTCCTAAGAATAGTGATTCTTTTAGAGCTTTAGTGTGATAAAAAAGTGAGAACAAGAAGAATTTCACCCTACCCGTGCAGAAACCAATGTCTAGAATGGTCCCTAACATCCTCAGCCAACCTACAGGCATCTTTGTCTTTGCAAAGAGTACAAGGATATGTAAATAAGACTGATTGCTGTTTCCTGAACTGAATCTTTTACCTGAGCTAGGAACTGCAGACACTTGGGTTTCTTGCATTAGGATGAATGGCTGACAGTGCACACAAACATGAAGTAATTCCAACAGAACCTGGGAGCTCTTTGAACTTTTACTGTAGAAATTGTTCTGCTTTCTCTTTTCTTCCTTTCACCAGGCTTCCTTGTCTTTTAGAGTTTCTTGGAGACCTGTATTGTAATTTGTTAGGCAGGTTTTATGCTCAGACTTGCAAAAGAAATGAGAGTTGTGTTGACAAACTCCAGAAGGCATGTGATAGTTTACTGCAATAAATGTAGAGACAATAGGAACATGGCAAGACTGCATTGCTAGTGTAACCTGGAACCCACTCTTTCCTTCATCAGAAAAGCTAAATATTCCAGTAAATTGATAAAATTACAGCCAGAGCAATCTTCCCACATAGTACAGCCAGCTCTTATACACAGACATATTGTAGTGTAATGTGCAGCACTTTAGGGTATTTATTATGGTTCTGCTTTTTGCAATGTCTGAATACCACAAGAGTAAAAACAATAGGAAATTTCTATTGGAGATTCTGATAAAGACCCAGTACTTCTTTCCCAATGGTACATAAATTCAGTGTTGTCATTTTACTTTGGCCTATTTCCCAAGGCAGACCAGGGGAATAAAGACATCAAAGACTTTCTAAATATGGCAGCTTAAACTTTGCTGTAATTACAAAGTTCTGAAAGTAACTGAGCCATGGAATTGGGATTTCTCTGATGTGGTTCAGGCTAAAGTGTCAGACCTCCTCTCTTTTTCATACAGAAAGAAGATAAAATTTCCATTCTTCAAAATGCTAAATAAAAAATAAATACGTCTTCCAGAAGTTAGGTTTTCCCATCTTTTTCACCATTCAGAAGCAAGCAGGGTCATTATTTGGTTTCTCTTGAGGGCATAATTATAAACCTGTTAAGTTTTGTGGGGTTTCTTGTTGATTTTATGAAATCAAATACTATTACATAGATTAAAGTGTATGGAAGATACTCAGAAGCAACTGAGCTGTGCCATTACACATACAAATATTAAGTGTTCAAGGGTTAAAGTTTCAGTTAAATATTTTGTGTATTTACTGTCTGTTAAGAGACTGGTGGAACTTCTGAAATCGAATTTAAGTGATGTGTTTGAATGCAGCAATCTGAAAGCAGGGATGGTTTTTATTTCCCAGCCACACCTGCTTTTAACAATACCTAAAGAATTCTCTGCTTAAATGGAGTAAGAAAAAGGTTACTTTTTACCTGACCATTTTTAAGTTCTCTGAAGGAATCTCCAACTCTGGAGATAATCTTGTGTTAGAAGTGGGTTTGCCTGTAGGTTTCTGAAGGAAGCTGAGCATGCAGACTTCCTTGCTGCTGGTAGGAGCTACTTATGTCAAAGGACATTTGAGTAGCCTCTTTCCTTCAGCAGCAGTGCCCTTCTCAGAACTTCCATACTTGGGTAAGAAACAGTGTCTGTCTGCTCCTCTGCACCAAAGAAATGTGTGTCTACGTGTGGTTTTTTTCAGCTGTGAAAGAATCCTTGCCGACAGACCTTCAAACAAGAAAAGAGAGAGATGTTTTAAATGAACCTCGACAGAAGTTGCGAATATTTTACCAGGTATTGAAAATAATCATTAGTAGGAAAAACTAGAATCTAAATATTGTTAGGAATTAAAATGTTTGCTTGGGAGCTGGGTGGAAATTTCCATTTGCCCTTTTAGTGGATGCCTTAAAGAGTCTCAGATTCACAGACTGAAAGCTATTCCACAGAGTACTCCTTCCAGAAGTATTTTGGATAATTAATCTTCCTGGGGGCACATCTGATGTTCTGAAAGGCAAAGGGCATTTCTTGTTAGACATCTGGAGGGGGACAGCTGGGTCTCCTATGGGAAAAAAAAATTCTTGAAATACCAGTGTTTCAGTACACTGTGCTGATGTAGTGTTCTCAAGATGTAACTATTGCTGTCAAGGTCTTCTGTAATGATGTCCAACTTGGTTTTGAGGGTTGGAAGTTAATGAATGAAACTCATTGGGTGCTAATTGTGCTCTGCCTGTTCCTTTGATTGCTTCAGTTCCTTTACAACAACAACACGAGGCAGCAGACCGAGGCCCGCGATGACTTGCACTGCCCCTGGTGCACACTGAACTGTCGGAAACTCTATAGTTTACTCAAACATCTTAAACTCTGCCACAGCAGATTTATCTTTAATTATGTTGTAAGTAATCTTTTTGTAGTTTAGCACTATGAAGCACTCTACAGTCTGTCACAGATGCTACAAGTGTGGGGATTCCATTTCCAGCTTATTAAGTTGTAGGACTGTATCTACAGGTTAGAAGCTGCTTTCTGTGAATGTTTTTGTGTTACATGGAGGGGAAATATTGTGGATTTGATTTTCTTTCTTTATATATATATATATGCATATATATATAAAAAATAATGCTGACCACTGGAGGCTGAATTCTGACTGTAGCTACTGCTTTTGCATCAATGTGCTCTTTGATGTAGAAAGCAATGTAATTATATTAGGTTGGAAGTCTCTTGAAGCTCTGGAAAGTTCAGAAATGTTCTTGCTAGCGATCTTTTGCTGGTATTTTCCTTAATTTTATAATTAGTTCTGAGTGGTTTTATATAAAAAAGTAAAATAGTACAGAGCAAGGAAGCTTTAGTATAATTTGCTTCTAGAGATTAAAAATCATTTGAGTGTTGTAAAAGGAAACTTGGAGCTATATCAGGTTATGGACAGGTGATATTTAAGGTATTCAGAATTTAAAGGTTACTTGTTTAAACCTCTTGATGCATTGTCATTACTGTCTGCTGAATATTTGCAATTGTGCTTCAGTATCACCCAAAAGGTGCTCGGATAGACGTGTCCATCAATGAGTGCTACGATGGCTCCTACGCAGGAAACCCCCAGGACATCCATCGCCAGCCCGGCTTCGCCTTCAGCCGCAACGGGCCTGTCAAAAGAACTCCAATCACACACATCCTGGTTTGCAGGTAGGGAGCTGGGAAACAAGCTCTGGGTGGGGGTCACAGAATCAGTTAGGCTGGGAAAGACCTTGGAGATCATCAAGTCCAACCTGTGACCTAACGCCACCTTATCAACCTCCAGGGACAGTGACTCCACCACTTCCCTGGGCAGCCCATTCCAATGCCCAGCCACTCTTCCTACAAAGAATTTTTTGTCCTATAAACCAGATTTGTGAAACCTGAGGGTTTGTGAATCTTTAGGTGCATGTACACAGTGCTAAATTTCACTGTTATGACTAAATGAAATGTAACTGAAGGATGATAATGTCACCCATGATTTTTCTACATTTTTCCAGCTGAGATAGCTGTTCATAACAATGTACCTCTGTTTAACTGCCATACCCTTTATCTTTCCGTCCCCAAAAGGTGAAGTCTGAGGGTTGGGTCAGGAGCTGTTGGGTTTTCAATGGGGATTATTTAATTGCTAGAGATTTTCTCCTCCCAACATTTTTGCAAGCTAGAGCTTAAAATAATTTGTATCAATCACTGACAGTTGTCAGTATTTGCATCTCTGATGTGACAGTGAGTGCAGTAACTTCTCCTTTGCCAGGCCCAAGCGCACGAAAGCGAGCATGTCCGAGTTCCTGGAGTCTGAGGACGGAGAGGTGGAGCAGCAGCGGACGTACAGCAGCGGGCACAATCGGCTCTACTTCCACAGCGACACCTGTCTGCCCCTCCGCCCCCAGGAGATGGAGGTGGACAGTGAGGATGAAAAGGACCCGGAATGGCTTCGGGAGAAAACCATTACTGTAATTATTACATTTGGACTAAGTTATTTTAAGTGCATTGTAGTTTTTAAAGGATGGTCTGAAGTTGTTTTAGGGAACAATGGGGCATATGTTGTGAAATTTCTGCATTTTAAGAGCAGAAAGTTTTGCTGAAACTTTGTTGATGGAAATTAATGGAATCAAACTTTGTTTTTTCAAGTATGCCTTCAGTTTGCAAAGTTAGTCTGTCCCCTTGTGTATGAACAAGTTTTCATTGTTTATGGCTGCTTTTCTCCTTCAAAGAGAGAATCAGGAGCACACAGTTTGGGCTGTATATAATAAGGATATAATTAATCATCACAAATCTCTACATGACAAGACATTTTTTAAACGTCTTTGACTGCAGAGCCCAAATTTTCTATATTTATTTTTGTGTATAAGTTGAATTTTGGTTATGCTCTCACTACTTGGCAGCAGACATGCAGTTCTGATGGGTTTTTTCTTTTTTTCTTTTCCTATCCTTCCTCCCAATCTCCAGCAAATTGAAGAATTTTCTGATGTTAACGAAGGAGAGAAAGAAGTGATGAAATTATGGAATCTTCATGTTATGAAGCACGGGTATGTTATTTTGCTCAGTTTTGATACAAATAAATTATAGGATACATTTGATTGATCATCTTGCATTGCAATTCACTAAATACTTAAAATTTAGTTGTCTCACTTGTTTAGGAAAAGGTCATTAAAGGATAATTTGTAAAGCTTTTGAGAGCTTAAGCTTTTAAAGAAGTTCTTTTGCCTAGTAGCATTTGGGTTTTGAAAAGAAAAAATATTGGATTCTGTAATCGTTGTTCTCTGCAGTTCCATTGATAAATCATGTTGTAGAGTATCTTTTTGGTTTTGAAAATGTTCTACTCGCATAATGACGGTTTTCTTATTTGACAGGTTTATTGCTGACAATCAAATGAATCATGCCTGTATGCTGTTTGTTGAAAATTATGGACAAAAAATCATTAAGAAGAACTTGTGTCGAAACTTTATGCTCCACCTGGTCAGCATGCATGACTTTAACCTCATCAGCATCATGTCCATAGACAAAGCTGTGGCCAGGCTCCGAGAGATGCAGCAGAAGTTGGAGAAAGGAGAATCGGCCTCCCCGACGGATGAGGAATCTTCCGAGGAACAGAGTGGGACAGCAAATGGATACAGTGAAAATACCATGAGAGAGAGGATTTCAGAAGTGGAAAGCATCTCAGGTGTCACAAAACAGAGCAAGAAGCAAAAGCTCTGAAGTCAAAAGTCAATTGTCATTCAATGGACAAGCATTGAAGTGACATTGTAGGGTGCATGAGCTCTATAAAGAATTACACACAGAAATACAGAGATTCCAAACAGGCACTGCTGGATGGAAATAAATGATTTCAACAAGGATACTGTTTAAACAGGGTTTTTATTCAGTTACTTATGCAAATACTACATGTATATTGGTTTTGGTGATGTAATGACAATATTCTAAGAGTTTGAGCATGAAGAGCAATATAAAAATCTTTTTGTAATTTTAGTAATTAGTGTCTTAAGAACTTTATGGAATTTACATAATTTAAGTATATGTAAAACCGTTTTTATATTAAGATTTTTGCATCTGTACCTGGCTGTTTTTCCTACCATGAAGTTGTGAAACATTAGGGAAAGGGGATTGGGATACAGTTTCTGCTTTTCTTACTTAGAAATTCTCCAGTTAGCTTTTTGTGAAAATAGCGTCTGACTATTTACAGTTTAACCTTGATCCTTGTATTTGAAATCATTTATCAATTGATCTTAAGTTACAAATCAGTTTTTTTTACACTAAAAATTATCAGAGTTGGCGAACTTAGCACTTCCTTTGTCTTGTGCCTGTTTGGAAAGATCTTGGCTTTTCACGTTCCAGACACAGTGAAGTACCACCTTGGCTTTTTGAGGTTAACCAGCAGTTTGGGTTTCGTGGATAATTCTGATGTATTGATCGCCCAGTGTACCATTTTAAACTTGAACATTTAGCTCCTTTATATTTTTATTACACATTTACACAGCTACAGAAAGGATTTGGGTGCAGCCCCTCGTGCCTGGGGTCGCCCATCCTGGGGTGCCATGCTAAGGCCGGAGCCTCGTGTCCGTCTGCAGGCGCTGCGTCGCCAACTTCCCAGGAAGTTCTCGCCTCAGCACAGACTGCAAGGCCAGGCCGTGGGTTTAGCTTTGGCTTTCGAGATGCCACTCTTGAGGGAAAAATGCACTGTAAAATTGGACCAGAAAATGTGTTGCACTTCTTATGTAAGTATTCTGTGATGTATTGTATTCAATACAGATACTAAGATGCTGACTAAACTATATTTGAGCAGTTTTGCACTGCTGTTAACACATTTTATGCATACGTTTACAGATTTTTTCCAATGGAAAGTGGTTTCACTACTGGTACAGTATCAGCACCGAAGGGTTTTATTCCAGCAAGCACTGTGGTTGAGTGACATCACCTCAATTTTTTATTATCCTTAAAATATTTCATTTTTCATATTCTTTATTTATAAAGGAACAATGCTGCTGTAAATACAGGTATTTTTTGTTTTTTATTTCATTCCATCACCATGAGATGCAGTTCCCTATTTGTTGAAGGGGTATATAAGCTTTCTAATGGTGTCTTCAGAAATTTATAAAATGTAAATACTGATTTTGATGGTCCTTAAGATGTGTTTAACTGTGAGACTATTTAACTAATGGTGTGGATGTGATTTGTCATCCAGTATTAAGTTCTTAGTCACTGATTTTGTGTACAAAATAGGAAAGAGGGAAAACTGCAGCTTTTCATTACAAACTTCCTGAATTGCCAGCTCTCTGAGTTTTAGCAAACTCTAATTATGCCTCTGGATAGTACATCATGCATTTCTCTCTGGCTTTAATTTGCTAAAGCTGTGCACATATGTAAAAAAATAGATTATTTTAGGGGAGATGTAGTTCTAGAATTATTGCTTATGTCATTTCTTAAGCAGTTATGCTCTTAATGCTTAAAAGAAGGCTAGCATTGTTTGCACAAAAAGTTGGTGATCCCCCCAAAAATAGTAATGAAATTACTTCTGTTCGGTAAACTTTGTATGTCATGTCAATTTATAATAAAAGCTGAAAAAATCCCTTTGTTTTCTATTTATAAATATGCCTTTTCTATTTGTACCTTTGAAGATGCCATGTAAGCTGGTTAAAAAGAATTTGAACGGTACAGTAGATGTAAAAACAAAAGAAAACCCTCCCCCCCCAAAAAAAAAAACCCAAAACAAGTTCAGCTGTTTAAATGAACCATTGTTTTTCATTAAATGTTTTATTTGAAATCAGCTTTTGTACATGAAGTTCAGTAATACAAAATTTAACGTGATGGGTGTCCAGTCATTCCATGTGCAGTGACCTCAAGCAGCACCTCTATAAACTCTTCTGCATGACTTTAAAAATTTGGATACGTGTTCTTCCTTTGCCAGATTGTTACAGCTCTATTTAAAGTATCTCCATAAATTTCCAGGGTTTTAGCCAGATTTTAATAACTTTCATTCTCCTTCCTTGGGGTAAAACTGAATACCTGAGATGGATGTGTAAGTTGTGCTTTACTGTGCAGAACTGTAATTTATAGAAGTGCAAATGACACATACCACTTGTGTTGTCAGTAACAGAACTAAGGTTTATGTGTTTTTACATGCAAGTGGCTAATTTTTCAGACTTTTTTAAAGTATTTGGCTTATATGGAGTCAAGTTTAAATTGGTGTCAGTTTTAAAACCCCATTTGTCTGGGACTGCAGAGGATGGATGCTCCAGGTACTGTGGGACAAAATGAGTCAGGAATTGCATTGCTTGGCCAAAGAGTGACTGTGGCATGGCAGCCACTGGAAACCTTTTTCCCTGTTAGGATTCAGATCCTGAAATGCAGGATGTGCCAGCTGGGCTCTGCAAAGGACCTCAAGTCTGCTGTTGAGTGGTGTGTTCTTGTGTCTAACATTGTCCAGGTTCTCCTAACCTGGCCTTCAGTGTGCTCACAAGGCAGGTTTTAATGATGCTTTGTACTTGGTGATCACAATGCGTCTGTGAACCCCAACTTGGAACCTAACATGATTTCAGTATTAATTCAGTGCATTAAATACTATATTCAAAAGTGGTAGGTAAATTGTAAACCTTCAGTGCACATTGCTTGGAGTATGTCTTGAATGTAGCCCTTGAATTTTGTGGGGTGGGGTAAAGATTCCCTGTCTGAAATGAAGCAGTTACCCATGGTCTGAACTGTTCTGATTATTTATCTAATCAACAAAACAAAATTCCCAAACCATACACTCCCCCAAACCAGAAATCTGATTTCACCTTTGGGAATATAGGAGCCATTCTAAGGACAATTTTGAGTGTTGTTCCTTGAGTGTTGTTCCAAGTTAAATATTTTTTAATTCACAGAAGTCTGGTGCCATCATCAGCAAATGGAGGTGTTCCCTGTTACAAATCTGACTGTGGTTTCATATCCAAGGAAACAAGGGCTGTGCAGTAGGTAAGTCCTTCCCTGACTAACCTGCAGTTTTTAGGCTGCTTGATTTGAGAGTGAAGCTGCAGCACTGGAGGAGAAACACTTGGCTTCTTGTCATGAAGAAAGTTCATGTGAATGGAGTATTTATGAGAGAAAGCTGCCAAGTCAGCAACTTCACTGACTGGTTTCACAAGCTGTTTTTCCTTTAAAAGAGACGAAAGAACTGGAACAGGCTCCAGGTAAAGCAGAAGTAAGGGAAAGAAGTAAAGCTATGTGTTGGTCCAACAGGGATTTCATTTGAAGGTGATTAAATCCCTCTGCTGCTGGCCAAAAACTACAGATGTGTAAGAGTTGCACCACTGAATGCACCAGTAAGAGATGGGAACAGTAAAATGGAGATGAGACAAATCAGCCATGATGGAGTACTGAGGGAAGTAGTTCATAGATGCTTTAACAAATTTTATTAAAAGAAGGGAAAAAATATTTTCAGAAGAGATACAAGTTAAAATGTGGAAATAAAAGTAAGTGCACAGGTGGGAAACCTGGAAATAAATTGTTTGAGACTTCTGAGGGACAGAAGATTAAAAAAATGGGGGGGGAAAAAAGGGGGGAGAAGCTCTTAAAGATGGCTGCAGTGGTCCAGAAAACATTTTCTTATATTATTAGAATGCTGTGGTTCTCAGCTTTATGCCCCAATAAATAATTTCCTAGACCATATACAGTTGAGGGATAAAACTTTTATTTAAAAAAATTCAAATTTCTCTTGACACATAAGTCTTAGTTGAGGTAAGTGAATGTACTAGCTTAGGAAAACTTTCAGGATTGGGTTTCATAAGCCATTAACACTCTGTTGCTTGCAGGGCTCCAAGAGCTAGAGGTGTAAATTGTACAGGAAGTGTCAAGTTTTCCATCCAGCTGAATTCTGCTGCGGAAGAACAGAATTTACACCTTTTAGTTCAAGCCTCTTCCGCTTCTTTGCATCCTTTGTTCCTTTAGTGCTCGGGTCTCTTGCCCTGAGACTCTTTGCTCCTCCCCGGTTCACAAGGTGCAGCTCCAAGAGGTGGCTGAAAGTACCTCATTTGCAATTTGGACAGCGAGGCTTGTGCCAAGTTCAAATAAAAAACAAAAACACCACACTAACAACGAAAGAACCGTTGGCAATCTGCCCTTACTCAACACACAGCTGAAGCCTGAAGGCAGAAAAACTTCTCTTGCCCTCCTCAGCTCTCCTGGGCAGCAGTAGGGGCCTCCCATGGCCCTTCACAGTCACCTTCAGCTGCTTTTTTATATTCTGAACAACCTGACACGACATTGCCACCTCTGGAAGTACCTGAATTCAAGATTTAAGCTTTATTCTCTAATATGTAAGTAAATATCCTGCAGAATCTACAGTCTGACCAGCCCCTCCAAAAGCAGATTAAAAGGTACCTGACCCATTGGTACCTCAGAAATGTGGATATTCACAATTTTAGTTTCCATATGGGAAAAGTACTAAGTTACAACTAGTACCTGATACCTGAAGTGAGTAAGTAAAACTGCCAGCACTACTACATGGAGCAAGATTTAAGTCAGCTGTTATCTGGAGTGCCAGCCTGACCCTCTGAGCAGGACTGACACTTTCATCTACTGAATCTTCTTGTAAAAGTACTGAAAACACTCTTCATGGGAGAATTAAAGTAGTATTGAAAGCACAGTATTGCTGTGTGAAGTATTCTCTTCTTCCCTGACACTGAAGTAGTGAAGCTTGAAAACTTGACAGCACTGCAGGCCCTTTGTTGCTAACAGTGGATGATCTGACCTGCAGCAGTTCAGGCTTCCTCACTTCATGTCTTAAAGCAAATTCCAACCTAACTCTGCCTTGTGCAGGTTCTTTGCACCCATCTAAATCCACACACTTTTTTTTCTTGTAAATTATATAAATACCAACAGCCATTCTCCTTGTCTGAAATTCTTGTACCCCTGCTACAGCTGCCTGGGGAAAAATTCAGGCAGGATGGCTGATCTTTATGTACTGACAGTGTGAGTATAGGCAATGATAATTAATTGTAAAAGAAGCTTTTATGCTTTAAACTTATTATGGTAACATGGAGGGCTAATGTAGCACATTGCCACTGAAGAAAAGGCACTATGATTGTCTAGGCTTTATAAAAATAATGCTATTCTAACATAATATATATTTAATTTTAATTGAATGTGAGGTAAGAAGCCTCTCAGTGAGTGTTACTTTTAAATATTCTTTAAATCCAGTAGCATTGCAATCTTTTGACCAGGAATAGGCTCTCTTTGAGACTGAGCTTACCCATCATAGTTGCTCCTTAGAGGAAAATTATGTTACTTCATGTAACTTCAGAACTCCAAGTCATTTAATTCACAATAATTTTTAACCCATCCTACTCTATGGAGGAGACAGCTTAATTACCTCCATCTCTTCAGTCTGACTGCCCCAGGTGAAATCTGTGCAGGCAGGGTCTGCCTGAAGCCCACTCCCAAAGCCCATCTCCCTTGCTTCAGGTGGAGCTCCAGCAGCAGTCACAACTGCATCAGCCCAGTCTGCAGTGCTGAGACCATACACCTGCACTGGCTGCACAGCATTCCCAGGCAGAACCTGGGATTGCCAGGAATCCTGCACATCACAACAGCACTTGTGCTGTCAGACAGTAAGAGAAGGTTGTCTCTAGGTGTTAGGAGAGCTCTGAGGAATCACAGTTGCCAATCCACAAGTTGAGGCCAGGTACCAAATAACTGAGACTTGCTCTGACACAGGCTCCACGTGAACTGTAAGCAGGGAAGACATTCAGAGAGGATCAGGACAGCATCCTGCTCTGGCTGTTGGTCTGCTTGAGGTGGCCTTGCACCGTCGATGTAAGCATCACCATGCAGCTACTCTACAAAACATATTCCAAGTGACAACACAGAAAACAGTTCAAGAAGTATGGAAATAAGGCACTTAAGTGAGACAGGAACAGGCTGGCTCCATGTTTGAGCCCCAGGCTGGCTCAGATGTCCCTGCTCCGGAGGGATGAACAGTACCGTGCGCGGAGGAAGCAGCTGCCGCGGGTGAGCCCCGCCGTCCACTCAGACTCCTAAGGCAGCTTCGTGCACAAGGAAGCATAGCAGGACCTTGCTGCTCTAAATACTGTGCTCTGAGTGGTATAAATACAACTTTGGTCCACTACCACCCCTAAAATGCTTATTTCACAGAGCAGCAGCTTTAAGCAAAGTTAATTCTACAAAACGCGCGTACCCTGAGACGAGTACAATGAAATACTGACAAAAATCAAGTCTGGAGGAAAAAAGGGAAAGGTCTGATGGACTGCTTAAATTAATTTGCCTACACAAATGCTTGTTTCTAGCTTCTTCCAGAGTAACAAATCCAATGTTTCACAATTATTGTTTAAATGAATCCAGTATGAAGTACAATATAGTGGAGTTCAAGTACTATAAAGACAGGGGTTTGTTACCAGATTGTTGTCAAACAGCTGGAAACTCAGATTTTAACATTACAGCAAGAACAAAAAATCCCTTTACTCACTGCTAAAACACCAAAACCTTCCAGCCTGGGTATGAAAATGAACATCCAAAATACAAAGAGCCACAGCACTGATCAAGTACCCAGTCGAAGACCACTTCTCTGTTGTTAGAGCTGATGGTTACTCGAAGCTTGAAGTTTCCTCCCTCGTTGCTGCAGGGTCCCAACTGCACAACTTCCATGTCAAATGTCACAGTCGAGCCAGAAGTAACAGCAGGCAGCTGGTTTGTCATCTCTTTTCCATTTACAAATACTGCCCCTGCAACAGTCAGCAGATCTAACAATATTTCTCATTTCCTGTATGCACTAACATGCAAGACCACATCTCCCCATTTTTTGCAGGTGAATAGGGAAAAAATGCTGCTGCATTTCTTTTGTCACACGGAACAGGCTGCAATAACTGCAAGCAGGAAGAGATCATCTGTGATCTCACTGAAGATTTTTAACTGCATGAGCAGCACATACATACAAGTTGCTCATATGTTACTCAGGGATCTAAAGAGCCAGGGGCTGTGGGTTTTGGGAGGGGATTCTGTGGTTCACACTCACCATTTGTGCTGATGCACACGGCTTTGTCCCGCTGCAGGGAGTCGTAGCCATTGTGCTGCTCCACACACACTCCCAGGCTGTCCCGTCGGTCTGGCTGGCCCACGGTCTCAATTCTAACAAGCAGAAAGTTACATCAAAACCTGGAGCTTTAAATCAAAACATACCACGAAATCCAGACAGTAATAACCTGTCACACCAGACCCCTGTATTGTGCTCCATGGCTCTCAACAAATTCATCCAAACCTGGGGAGATGCCTGTTGAATGACCAAAATTCCTACCAGATTTCCCAAGAGCTCCACTGAGCAATACTCTGTTAATCTGTACAAAATATGAACGTGCTTCCTGCAAACTTCCAGTGCTATTTAATACAATTCTCCACTGTCACAGCTTAGAAATGATCTTTTGAAATGATTTCCAATTGTCTGAAGCAGACAATATGCTCAGCCAGCCAATCAGTTATACCAGATTACTGGTCAGGATCATGTATTATAGCAAGACAGCTGAAGATTCAGCAGGGATTTAATAAGCATACCCAAATTAGGTTTTTAGGGCCCTGCCGTGTTCTGCTGTAATGGAATGAGGATGGGGTGTTGCTTAGGGGGTGTGTGGTTTGGGCTTTTGTAATAAATCAGCTTGGTGCAAACCAAGCAATGCCTAGAAGAGCATTTACATGTCTGGCTTCTGCTCAGCTATATTCAGTTTTAGTCTGGGGAAAGAATCTCTGAAGAAAATGCAAACAAGTTTTGCAAATGAGCAGGGACTCAGTTCCCTTTGGGCCCCAGCAGAGGAATGAGGCTGCACAGTTTGTACACTGAAGGGCTGTTCTGGACTTGAGTCCTTTCTCTTGTACTGCCACCTCTCAAAGGTGCTAAATCCCACTTGATAGAGAGCCTGAGGGACTCAGAAGATGGTCTTTCCTAGAAAGTAAAGCAGTTGTTATTTTCACTGCAGCTTGAGAGAAAACACACTGATACGTGGTTGTTGGCAAACAAGGGAAAACTTCAGCAAAGCTTTCAAGAACCAGCAATTAAAGGGGGCAGTGGACTGGCACAGAATGGGTTAAAAACTGGGAAGATAAAATTGGAACCATGTTTTACTTTTGCACTCCATTAGGTTTTTCAGTCCCCTGGGACTGTCACTAAGAGAGCAACAGCCTTGCACTGTGCAGCAAAGGGAAAACAATTATTTTAAGCCCCAAAATGCTTTTACTTTGGGAAGGGATCCTCAATGTCTGCTCAAAGCAACTTTAAAGGAGATTTCAAATTCATTTTGGTGCACAACAAAAGTGCCACACAACAAAACCTTGTCTCTGCCACTGCAGCCCAAACACTGAACTTGCTGAACCACCACCAGTTTCCATTTGCCCAGAGAACAGAGGGGTCCATCTGTGTGGGATCACAGGCACTGCCTCGCAGTCAGCTCTCTGCAGAGCTGTGCTGGGCTCCTGACAAAGTCAGTGTGACCACCACAGGGGCATCTACTGGATGAGTCCAAATCACCAGCCTGGCCAGAAGGACTGTGGCTCCCACACAGCAAACAAAGCTTTAGAGATGAAGAGCAGGTCACTGTGGAGAAATGTTCCCTTCCCTAAGGGCAGCTCCCTGCAGGCTGCAAAGACACAGGAGGAGACTTGACCTAATGCAGTGATGTTTTCCTACAGCTTGGACAAATGCTTCACTTCAGGACAACTGCCACAGCTTATCTTTAAAATGTAGATACAAAGTCCTGTGTTTATCACAGCTTCGCTTCTCACTGACAAGCTGTGCCTGGGTCCTGAACACAGAGAACACAGAGCTGCTTGTGAATAATAACTTGTGTTCCAACAGCTGGAGAAAGTCAAGCACCAAGTACTACATCTCCCTGCTCAGGAAAAATCTCTCACACTTCCAAACAAGAAGCTACTCTTGGACCTTGGAAGAGGAACACAACCAGTTCTTGAGGCTGACTTCAATCTCAAGATTCGTGTCACGATAGTTCTTGTGGACACGTGCTCGTTCGAGCTCTGCCATCCTGAAACAATCTCCTCTTGGAGAGAAGTCCATAGCCAACAAAACATTTTCATATGCTACCAATAAAAAAAAATGATAAAAGGCACTGGACTGAGAGAGAACCAAGGGAAACCTCAAGGTTCTGCCTTTAATTTCACAGGCACTGCTGAGCCAAGAGAAGCTAAATCTAGCAACAGATTTCAAATGAAAGCTTTAGATCTTTTTATCCATCTCAAACAGGGCAACTGAATACATCCTCACACTGCAACCATCTGAATTTAACATAATCTGTTATCAGGATGGGATAAATAAAACACCATGGAATAAATCATGAAAGTATCATGAACAGCCCTTTTTGATTGCCTTTGGGGGTTGTTTGCTTACAGCAAGTAGTTTTATTTAACCAGGGAAAAGATGAAACAAAGCTCCAGAGTCTCTAAGGTCTGTAATTACAACTGACATGTCCACAAGGACATTCCTCATACCCTGTTAAACAGCATCATCTCAGGGATAGAACTACAGGCAGAAAAACTGCCAAGGTTTTTCATCATGTTCTGTGTCAAACGGAAAGCTTGAAATTCACAAGATCCCTTCTCCACTCTGGATCTTCCAATGCTAGTTTCAAGCATTAGTAGTCTGACCAGCACTAATTATCTCAGATGTTAAAAGCATTGCTGCCAGACTCATCCCAACAGCACACCAGTGTTTTCATGTCCAAAGTCTTCAGAGCCAGTGAATAGTCTGGGAAGGAAAGCACCCCCTGGCCCAAGGTTAAAAGGAACTAGAGGCAAAGTGCCACTGACTTCAGCCAGTAACAGCTGCTACAAAACATCAGGAAGTTCAACATTCCACAGATCTGCTCAGCATGGGCTATATTTTACCATCCCTCAGGAGTTCACTCCTCTCTCTTTTATACAACTGCAGGTCCTACAAAAACATCAGGTGTTTTCCTACAAAGCCAGGAAGCAGAACTAAAGGAAGGTCAGATGTCACAGAGACACCACCTTGACTGGAGCTGAGCTGACTTAAAACTCAAACATGCCTCAGGTTTACACACAATTCAGATGTGACAGCTCACAGGGGATGCACCAGACACAAGCCACCCAAAAAGGACTTGCCTGAATGTTAATGTTTGCCCACAGAAATAAGTAGGAGCTTTGGAGTAGAGCACACCACACGACTGAGAATCATTCCGAAGTGCTATGTTTCTTCTGCTGCTCAAACTGTAACCCTCCAGACCAGTTGTCCATTCTTCAAAGAAAACAAACAAACAAAAAAGAAATTGTGAACCTCAACTCGCTCCTGTTTGTGCAAAATCAAGCCAATCCCAATATCTATTCAATCCACCTCATGCAGCCCAAGATCTGTTAAGAACAGGGGCTGGTTTTGCCTTTTTCTTATGGAGAGATTTGTTTTTCAAATAAATTGCAATTACAAAAAGTTCCAGCTCAGAGTTCATCAGGAGTTCACTCTTTGTTGCAATCCCTGCCAAGTCTTATTGTAGGCAAAGGAAAGCCTTCATTACCCACTTCACTTAAAAATTTTTAAGTGAAGAGAAAATTTTTCTCTCTCCATGGTAAGAGCTTGTTGTGAGCTGCAGGTCATCAAAAATGCTTATGTTGTGGTGAGGGAGAAGAAAATCAATGCTTTTCTTCTGGCTCACATGCTTTCCAAGGCTAAGGAAGCAGCAAGCCACCTGTGAAAGTTTCACTGAGTGTCCCTCAGCCCAGGAGGCACAGAATGAACTACAGGACAGAGGGACAGTTCACCACATGTCACACACACACCCCCCAGAGCCAGGGGCACCCCCCCTGAGAGAAGCACAGCTCCATCCAGCTGCAGCCCCTCAGGAGTGCCCGTGAGCAGCAGTACCGTGGGGCACCAGCGTGGTGCGGCCGAGCTGGGGGACGCTCCAGGGGCTCCACTCCTGGCGCCCGTCCCCGCGGGCGCACACCCGGAACTGGTAATCCACGTTGGGGTCGATGTGCAGCACCATGAACTCCGTCTCTGAGCCCACGTACACATCCTCAAAGTGGCTGGAGGTGCTCTTGCGGTACTGCAGCCGGTAGTCCTGGGGTGTGAAGTCATCATCCACCTGCAGCAACATTTACTGCATTAATGAGGATCCCCCTGGCTCTCCTTTCCCCTCCCAAGTGGCACGTGTTAGGACAGCACAGACTCACAAGGTATTTCAGAGCAGAAAATGTAGAGAATAACATCAGTGTCTGAACCAACATCAGTGTCTGAACCAACAAAAAGATGTATCAGAATTATTACAGTTAAAAAGCATCTACAGAGGAAGAAACATTTAACAGAAGGCTGTTCATTCTAGCAGAGATATAAAAAGATCCTTCAGCCAAAAGCTGAAAACAACTTTGCAGAAGAAATTCTGTGCCAGTTTTTAACAGCAAGGGAAAATGACTGTTGTCCTTCATAAACTGTTCCAGGGAATGACCTCCACTTCTTTGATATCTCTAAGTCCAAAGATATTTACACACACACACCCTCAAAAAACCCCCTTCATTATCCCCCAGGCACAACCAAATCCAACTCCTCTATAGCACAGTAAATCAGACCCCACCTGAGAGCAGTGCCTATGGTTTAATAACCTGAGCCCACATCCTTCACAAGTGAAGGGTGGCCAACAACGACTGGCTGTTGGTAAAACAACAGAAGTTTGTTTGATGCTGCCAAGGGGCCCAGAGCTGTCCAACAACAACTAAACCACATCAGATCACAGCAGTGGTTTACTCAGAAATAGTCTCTGTGTGTTAAAGAGAAAGGCTAATGGCCTAGCTAACACCAGTATAATAGTATTTTCCTCTTTCAACCCACTGCATCTCCCTAGGAACACAAACTTAGGGGTAAAAGCATAACAGAGCAGGTCCAGTCTCATCCTGGGTCTGCTAAAGCAAGTGTCACTGCCAGGCAGACTCACACCCAGCACCAACCACACCATCACTGGGCTACCTTGCCTTTACATGACACCATTATCATAAAAATCTCTTCTCAAGTTTTTAACTCCACACTGGAGTTAGAAACCCCACTGGACTAGTCCTTGGAAGGCAGTAGAGAATTCAGAAAGAAAGTGGATTATTTGGGTTCTTTCAGAAAAAAACTCAAGTCTAAAGGATTTTCACACAGGGTATTTTACCTACCTTACACCATCGGACTAAAATACCTCCAGGCTTTTCCACAAATTCCTCCAGCTGTACAGGTGGGCGAGATGCCACAGTTCCATGTCTGAATATTTGATTTTTCAATATAGTAAGGAGGCAGTCATCCAGCTGGGCAGATAAACAAGGCACATCAACCAAGGAGGGCACTTCAGGTAAGCTGAGAAAGGAAAGTTCGCTGTTATGAGAGGGGCCAGCTTCTACAAATTCATATTTCATCCATACTCTTGAATCTGTGCAGATTTGCAAAGAGAGAACAGCTGCAGAAACTGGCACGTGCACTCCAAAGTTGAAAGACTCAGAAAACATTGTGTTTTCAGCCCTAACCAGACTGCGTGTTTATCAGTAAATACTCTGAAACAAAGGCTGTTCTACAGGGAGTGCCTTCATCCTTCACAAATAAACAGCCTTGATTTCCACAGAACATATGGAGGGTGAAACCCCCTCATTCTCTGAGTAGCAGCCCCAATGAGAGTCTGTGAAACAAACAGGACAGCAGCACCTCAAATGAATCTTTTGAGGCAATGGAGTGGAAAGCTTTTGTTTCAAAGGAGAAAAGATCCTCTTCAAAGAAGGGCACATGCTCCACTGCCTCAGATCACCTCAGAATGTTGGTGTCTTACCTATCTAGCTGAATATGTAAAGCTTTTTTTGTAAAGTTGCAAAGTTTCTCATTCTGTGTTCCCACATCTCCATCGACTGCACTCTCTCCTGTAACCAAACAGTAAAAATATTCCTAATGAGACAACATCCACACAAGGCACTCTTTGCTTCAAAGAATAACCAGTTCTGACACGAACAACCAATTAAATGTGAAGCATTCTCAGTACTTCTGCTAGTCTTAGCTAGAAAACACAATTACAGGTAACAATATAAAGCCTATCTAGCAACTTTTGAAGCTCTCAAAGCTACCTGTAGACACACCCATAACAGATGCAATAATTTGCCTCAGGTCTCAGACAGGAGCAGAACTGGGGTCAGATGAAGCCAAAAATTAGGGTTATTAATCCCTTCCTCCACCAGCTTTAAATGAAGAGAAAAGCAAAGTACCTTCACTGATCAAAAAATAAAAAAGCAGGCACTTGAAAGCAAGAAATAATTCCAACCATTGTTCTGTTTGCTACAATCAAAATGGTACTATTGTCACAATGAAGGAAATAATCCATGCATTGAAGTATGGAGATAAATACAAATATTTCCCTAAGCTTTCCATATAAAGTAGCATCCCACACTTCATCTTACAGAGACATATGCTTCAGTCTCCTGACTTCAGGGTAATTTACAACTTCAGCAAGCTCAGTCCTTTTCCAAGTGGAGGATTACACACGTTACAAATCTCTGAAGGAAAGCACACGTCATAATTGGCAGCAGGAGATTTAATAACCACGGAGGCTTAACTCCTTTCTGACTCAGCTGCAATTTGTGCTTGTCCTGCCCCCAGCACACGGTGATGCTCCTACTCAGAGCACCCAGGGGATGGAAAGTACAGCAAGTCAGCTTCTCATGAGACCCCACAGAATTTCACACAAAACACAGGCAATCTTTGCCACCACTCAGACTCAGCAAGCTGAGACTTAAAATAAAACCAAGGTGAATACAAGCTGTGCCAGAGTTGTGGTGGTAGAAAAAAACCCCAACAAATTAATCCTTAAACACTGTCACTGCTCCTGTGAGCAGGAGGCACTGAGCTCCCAAGCCAGCACAAAGCTCAGGGCTGAGGAAGAATTGGGAGCTTTCCCACCCCTGGGACACGGCTCAATGTGCTTCAGCTCCCAGAACTGAGCTCATGCTGAAAGAAAGTTAAAGTTGAGACACGAGAACAATGCAAGGAAACTGCCAACACACTCATGGCTCAGACATGCTCCCAGTAGGTTCTCCAGCCTGGGGAAAACAGGCAAGAGTGACATAACTTTCTGCCGAGGTATTTAGCATCAGTAGGGTATAGTCTGGCCCTCACAGTAATATTCCACATGTCCCTTTCTGTCTACCTCATCTTCAGACTTTTTAGAGAAATTTTCCCCATACACTGACCATTTCATTCCTCATGTTCCCCACCTACAGCAAACATAATCACACTTACAAACAATCTGTTTATTTCAGCTGCTATTTCAGCAAGACAGAAAGAACTTACTTCACCAAAACAGACACTTTCTATAGTGGTACCCACAATGCATTTTATTTCAAAGTAGCCTGACATACTTTTCTGTCTAGCCTGGAGAGGTACAGAATGTCTCTGCAGTGAAACAATTCCCAAATAGGTACTTCCTGCCCTTTAGGAGAGGCTACACTGATACACATACAACCTAGGATCAGAGTGAAATGTTGAAATATGGATTTGCAGGGATAATAATGATCATCTCTTCACTACATCTACCCAATTCTTAACATTTAGTTTGAGATTAGTCCAAAATGAGCCAAACACACTGCTCATAATTCCAGATTTTTGACAGACCCACACTGGAAGGCAGAGCTGAGACTCAGCACCAGGTCCTGCCTCACCTTCCCGGAGCAGATCATCGGCCGTGCTGACTCCGTGCTCTATCAGCTTCTGGCACTCATCCAGGGGCTTGATGCTCTCTTGCTCTATGACATCCACCTCCTGCAGCAGGGACAGCAGCCTCTCGTCCAGAAGCTTCTTTAGGGTCCCTTTCAAATCGTTAAAATGCTGCTCAAGCACATCTCTGGTCAAGGTTGCACTTTCTTTGATCTGAATTCAGGTAACAGGAAAGAAGGATTCAGGATAAAGGCAAAGGCCATACACATCTTTTATTTTTCTGAAGCATCTCATCTGCATTTGCTGGAGTAAAGCTGCAAGTGGAGTCTGCTTTAAAAAATGACCACTGGCAGTTAACAAATTAGTGAAGTCATTTTTATTACAGGTACAGCAGGGAGGGAGGCAAAGAAACCAGCCTAGACAAGGGGAAGAGCATATTAACTAAGCAAAATACAAACTGGATTACGGGTGCTTCAATCAAGGAATTTTTCTTGTCAGAAAAATCCAAATGCTTTATAGCTCTCCTCCCTGCTGCCCCTCAAAAATCCCCCACTGCTGTGATCTTACTCAAAAACCACCTGTCATCATATACAGGTAATCCTCCTTGCAAACAAAAACTTATGAGACTTTTAGAAGACTACCAATTTTTAAAATCCTCAGCATTCTTTTCAATTTTGTTCAAACAGCCACCCTTGGTGACAGGACAGGGTGAACAGCAAGTCTGTTTTGATCCCGGAAGAACCCGACCACAGAAGGTTCTACAAGTGTTTATTAAAATGTCTGCAAGCTTGTTGAATCTGACTTTTGGGAAGAAAACACACTAGAACATCCCTGAGCTAAAGATGCAAAAATCAGAAGTAAACATCTCCTTGTGAATAACTTTTCTAAGTCACACACAGAGGGAAATGTTGCAACACGCTCACGGCCTCACACGTAATTTCTAGATCTTTAGAAGTACAGACAACCAACACAGGAAGTTCTCTGGTTAGGTAAAATAAATTTCCTCTTCAACTAATATTCATGAAGCTCTGCAGCTGCCACACAGCTCTGTTTCCCTTTTTTTGTAATTTCAATGCTTGAGGAAAAAAAAGGAAGTATTTAGCTTTGTGAAGGGGTGGGGCAAAGGAAAGCAGAATAGTCACTTCTCCAAGCTCTTTACCTCCATTATAGGCAGATACAAATTCAGCAGCTCAGCCCCAGGATTAGATACTGCTCATCATGCAAAAGAGGAAGTCCCTGAACACACAGAGCTCTGTGAAGTTTGTGGAAAATCATTTGGTCCCATTGGCCCAAAGGAAAAGGACGCAACGTAAGTGATGCAGTCCTGTCACATCAGCCCACCAGTCCCCAAATAATAAAGCTGCCACTATGTGAACCCCAGTCTGGCACACTCAGCACTTTGGCAACACAGGCAACTCTTGGATGTGCACAAAACAGCAAGTGGTCCTGAAGATGGAAACAGAGAAAACATAAATATGCACAGAGTAAAGAAATTCCCCCCAAGAGGAAAAGGAAAGGTGAGCTAACTACACCCTCACTGCACAAAGGCACACGGGCTGCCTCTCACTGCACCTGGAACTGCCAAGCAACACTTCAAGATGACAAGGTTTGGATTTAAGACAGCCATGAACAATTCATTTTCTTAAGCAGCGTGCGGTTTCAACGCTGACTAATTAAATGTCCAGTGATCACCCACACGCACTTGGGAGCGATTTACAGCAGGTTTCTACACTAACAGGATCTGCTTCAGAAAAACTAACAGGTCGCCACAGAAACACTTTCTGTGCTTGGTTTTCTTTGGGTTTTTATTTATCCGTTGCAGAGCTCAATCAAAGATATCAAGGCATCACTTCCAGTCTGCAAAACCCCAAATGCCGAGAGGCTGCCTGAGCAGGGAAGCCGGCCCTGCACTGTGGCTCGCCTATCTCCTCCTGCATCTGCCGGCGGGTGGGTCACAGTCCCCATGGAAACACTCCCCTGGCTCCAGCGCACAGCTGCAGCCAAACCAGCTAACCTGGAATGCTGGCAACCCTCCTGCCTGACCCACGGAGTACGTGACCCAGGCACTGCGGTGCATGGGGACAGCAGCCTTCGGGACAGCACCCCAGCCAGGCAGCAGCCTGCCCAGGCAGGCATCCGATGCGAAGATGGGTATAACATTCCCTGTCAAATCAGACTCAGCATCCCAGCTACATTGGAAAATGTAGCTCCTTAAGATTTTATTCCCGCCTGGGAAACCTCCCTGTCATCCCAGAAAACGAGGCTCAGCTCAGTAACAAACTTCAGCTCGCATCCCTTTCCTCCGACGTGTCCCACATCTGCCCACTCCCACGCCCTCCATCTCCGGCACCCACCGAGCCACAGGCCAGTCCCAGGGCTCTCATCCCCCCCCGATTCGGCGGGACTCCCCCTCCTCCACCTTCCCCGCACCTGAGCCCCATCCCGGTTCTCCCGGCGGACAGGAACCCCGAACTCACACCGGACCCCGGGACAGGAGCGGCCAGGGCCCGCCGCCGCCCCGGAGGGGTCCCTGGTGCCGGCCACCCCACCGGCCCCGCCTGCGGACACCGGGCAGGCACAGCCCGGGCGGG
>VXAC01003981.1:444700-478108 GCA_013399225.1 Rhipidura dahli
CCCCGCCCCGAACGATCCGGGAGGGCTCCGCGCCCCCAGCAGCCGGGCTATGGTGGGCAGAGTCACCGTGGCCGCGGCGGCCGCCTCCCCGCTCCTCCCCGGGAACGACGGCGACATTCAGGTGGGGACTCGGGCCGGGGGTCGCGCTGTGAGGGTGGAGAAAGCGGGTGCGGCTGACGGGCGGCGACCCTTTGGCGATCGCCCCCTTTGGCGTTGGCCCCTTTGGCGCTCTCCCGTGCCACGGCCCGTCCGGTGTCAGCAGGGGAGGTGTGAGGTACCCCCCGCCCCCGGCCCGCGCTTCTGGGCGCTGTTGACGGTCGGCGCAGCCCCGCGGGCCGGGCTGTCATTAAACGCTTTCGAAGGGGCTTTGGGAAGAGGGGTTTTCTGCTTCGGAGGAGTTCAGTTTCTCGTAAACCAGGAGTTATAAAAGTCTTTACGAACCAAAGTGTTTTGGAGCTGTAGAAGTAAGTGCTCTTTTATGGATTGAATAATTATACGAGATAAGAGTTCCCTTGTGTTCATTTTTTTTAAGCACTCTTAAAGACACAGTGTCTTCCTAAGGTACGTCAGTTTACAGTAGGATCCGACCTTTTTAAGTGGTGTTGGAATTCCCTCTTAAATGCACAACAGACGCTCTGGTGAACATGTCAAGGTCGATCATCTGAATTGAACTAGACTTTCTGTATTGTGAAATACAGACTTCCAGTATTGTGAAATCTCTGCGAAGCTGTTCTGAAGACCTTGTGGTTCCTTTCAGTTTTGACCATCTTAAGGTATCAGAACAGTATTTGTTACAGCACAACCTTTATTTCAGGCTTAGATGGCCTTTGAAAACACAGAGATAAAGTTGATTCGTGCACAGTCTGAGCACATAACATGAATTTTTGTTTTTTGGAAAACAAAATCTTAATCTTTTTTAAAACTAAGATTCATGTTGTACCTTTTACAGCCATGCAAGAAGAGGCGAGAGGAAGATAATTCTGTAAAAACAATCACAAGGTATTTTTCACCATTAGCAAAACCAGTGGATAAAGCGTTATCATCACCAAAATCCAGCAATATCTTGGATTATTTTAAAAAGACATCTGCAACTGAGAATGCTGCATTCCCAGTTGCAGCTGGAGAAAATAAAACACTGTTGGATGCTGATGACAAAGAGCGTAAATCGTCTTTCAAGCCAACTTTAAAGCGGAAGAGAAAAGGGAAGAAAGTTAATTTAAATAATACGCTAAAAGAAATGAAAGAATCTGAGAATGACCATGAAATAGAAATTAGTAGTGATGACAGCAAAATAATTACAGGACTGCAACAAGACAGTAATGACTTTATTGCTTCTTGTGCTCTAATGGACCAAAAATGTGCAAGAGAATCAGCAGAAAATAATGTGCAAAGTGAGAACTTCCCAAATGATGTCCCCTCCAGAAAAAATGCAAAAAACTTGGGTTGTGAAACAAAGGGATCAAAATATAGGGTAAGAAAATCAAGGAAAAGGAAGCACAAAGTAAATACTGATTTGTCTGAAAGCTCTTCATCAGAAAACCAGATGAATGAAACGTGTAAAAAGGAAACTGAAGAGAAGACAAATACAGTAGCAGAGTGTGGTGATGCTATTGGCGAATCCAGTTTTGAGGTTGATCTGGATGATGGGACATCCCAGGTAAATAATTGTATAATAACAGTGTCATTTGAGGACTTCCTGAGAAGTCAGGGAGAAAATTATGTTGAAGACACAAAGCCAGCAATGGACACTTCTGGTGCAGCAAATGAAATAGACAAGAGTGACAGTATTAGTGACCCAGAAAAGTGTGAGGAGTCTCAACAGCTGCCACTCCGAACAGTGACTGTCCTTGCACAAGTTCATTCCATTCCCCCCAAATTACCTCCATTAAATAAGGAGCAAAAAGGCTCTAGGAAAATAGCTTCCATTTTTTTGAAGCAGAAAGGACGCGTAGGGGAAAAAGAAAGCAGCCCACCCCTCCTGGACAGTGAGCAAACCGAACAGGTGACTCAGAAAAGAAAATCCAATGTAGTTATTGAGGAAGAAGAATTGGAGCTGGCTGTACTGGAGACTGCAGGATCTGATTCTCTGAAGCCAAAATGTAGTCTGGAAGAAAAGCATCAGTTTATGAAGGCTTTTAGACAACCAACAGCAGATGCAACAAAAAGTGGAGTTAAAAAGGCACCTGGAAAACAAAAGCAAGCTGCTGCAAAGTCTTCAAAATCAAAACAAGTATCTGAAGATGTCATTCCTTCAACTAAAGGATTAGAAAGTGAGATACGAGAAGATTGTGTGGACAAATACACACATTCTAAACCTAAAAGAAATAGAACTAAACTCAGAAGATCTAGGAAGGTTCAGAAAAAAGGCAACAGAAGGAAGAAGGTTTCAGAAACTAAGGAAACTGATGTCTCAAACATCAGCAATTCTAAAGGAGAAGAGGATTCAAGTGCTAATGTTATTATTGTGGAAAACACCTTAGATGTAATAATTCCCTCAAGTCCAAAAGTGAGTGAGTTACGGAGGAGTTTAAGGCAGCAGAAAATGAAAACATCAACAAATGTTACACCTAAAAAGCCCAGGGCTAGAAGTGCCTGTTCTGCAGATGAATTAGGTGGCTGCCCATTAGAGACTTCCACCCCAAAAGCACACAGGCAATCCTGCAATAAAAGCAACATGTATAGAGCTGAGGTGATTACTGTGCCCTTTGATGGCAACAGCCCAATAAGGTAAATATTTTAAGAGTATATTCTACCTTTTTGCCCATTAATTGTATGCACATATTTTGAAAATAAGATGTAATTATAAATGGATTGTATATGAAAGTTGCATGGATTCTGAAAAGGGTGGGTAAAAACAGAGAAGAACCAAAGCTGCCAAAAAACCCCCGAGCAACCAAACAACAAGAAAACCTCAACCACCAGTTGGGGGGTTGCTTCTGTTTACAGCACTGTATTTTTAAAGGCTTTGAAAATGATTTTGAGAGTAACATTTCCCTTTATTAAACATTAATAATTTCATAATAATTTTTTCCCTAATTAGAATGAGGTTTACACGTATCACAGCAGCTACAAAATCAAATAAAGCTGAAGCAATGAGAAATGAAGAGTCTCGCTCCAAAAACACAAAGGTAACTTATGTAACCATTGGTGTCACTCGTTGGTCATTTCCTAAATGGGTATAATTGTGGTCTATTCAGTATTGTGTAATAGTCTAATGTAATATGACAGTTCCCAGCTCCTCAGTGGAAAGGGAATATTGCTGTGATTTATGATAGAATTTGCGATAGTTTGTTCTACTTTGGATTTTAAAACACGCTTTATTGGAAAAAAATCCGCCTTTCCTAACAGAAAAATCCCATAAAATAGCATGTTCCTGTGCTGCACGTTCTCAGGATGGGATCTAGAAAAACCACTGGACATGGCATTTTGTGCCATGGTTTACTTGACCTGATGGTGATTTGTCAGAGGTTGGACTTGATGACCTCAGAGGTCTTTTCCAACCTAAATGAACCAGTGATTTGTGATAAGAGTTTGGGCACAGCAGAACAGCTGAAGCTTAAGAATGTCACTGCCCATATTTTATTTGTTCCATGGGCAAACTGAGGATCCGCTTGTGGGGCTCTCACCCCCTTTTGAAAACTGCTGATATCATCTTGGTTTGCTTCTCCTTTCAATGATTTAATTTTCTTTTTGATACCAATGAAATTTTGCAACTATTACATACTTCTATGAAAGTGAAAAATTATATTTATAAGCAAAGTACTTAGTGAAGATAGCACTATTAATTGCTATTTCAGTTCTTTTGTTCTTTGTTAACAGATAAATTCCACTTCTAAAAACATATCCAAAGCAAAGCAGCTGATTGAAAAAGCAAAGGCTATACAGCATAACAGATCAAAAGTGAATGAAGACTCAGCTCCTGTGAGGCGCTCATCTCGACAGCGAGCTCTTGCTGAGAAGAAAAAATTAGAAGAAAGTGATGTAAGGCTATACTGGGGGGGAGGGGGAATATTTTGATATATTTGTGATTGATTTAAGATACACAAATTCTTCCTCCTTGATTCTTGACAAGAAATGTTTGCAAGCTAAGGTAGATATCTGCAATGTATTGTTAATAAAGGAAGAAAATTTGTGTTTCTTTTCTTACTTGGTTTGCTTTCCTTCTAGGACTCAGTAATAATTCTAGATTCAAGCATGAATAGTGTCACTACTGCAGAGCAGAGGGGGAAGGAAAAGAAACTTCGGAGCTTAAATGATGTTTTGGGGAAGAAGTCTAAAAACTTGAAGGTTGCAAAGAACTCCCGTGGTAATTGGGTTTTACTGAGTGTGTTTATTTTTTATTACAGAAACATTTAATATTATTGACTAGTGTAACTTTATTTTATAAAGCTGACTTTTTGCAGTATATCCATCTTTTCTTCTGATTTATCTGAATTAATAGTGCAGAGATTATTTACATGTATTGTTCTGATTTTTCTTCATTCAGGGTAAACTATTTGTTTGAAAAACTGTCAATAGTATACCACGTTCTGTTGCCTCTCCTTTCTTTTCCTAATTTTAGAAAATAACACCTATACTGAAGAAATAATTAGCAATAAATCTATAATGAATTTTGTTAAAAAACTCAACTTTCCCTGATGTTAAATGGGACATACAAGTAGTGAACACAGAAGCAAGGTTACAGTCTTGTATCAGTGCTAATCTAATTTTTTTTTTTTTTTACCTTTTTAAAGGGAAACTGCGATGTCCACCTTCCTGCCTAGGCAAAAATGCTCAAAACTCTGCAGGTGAACCGATTGTGATCTTTGATGAAAGCAGGTCAGTTGGCAAGTGTGCAAGTTGCTTGAAAAACAAAATACGTTTCAAGGTTACTTTACTGTTCTCTCATTTGATTTAAATACACTTACTGACATGTGCTATAAATATTCATGACTTTTATACTGATTAGTATTTTAATCTGCTTGCAAAATTTTAGGGGTGTTTTGAAGTGTTCCTCTACCATTTTAGAGCCATATTAGATGTCTGGAAATGTAGCTGATGACTGATTAAAAAGAAATCTCTAATTGCACATAAAAATACAAAACCAAAGAGAATTTTTTAGATTTCATTTTTTAACACAAAACATTCAAACTAATTACATTAAAATAAATTTTAGCAGTTCTAACAGACTATTTTTAACTCATGTGGAAGAGAATGTGATTAAATTCAGCCTTGCATAGCTGCAAGTTCTAATAATTCTTTTTTTTTCCTATTTTCATTAAAGCCAAGATGCATCTGAAAATTCTCAAGATGATGATCAGTTCAGAGCAAAACGTGAATTCCTGATGAGTGGATTGCCAGAGTCACTGAAAAGGCAGATTGCAAAGAAAGCAGCAGCAATGGAAGCATACTCTCTTGCAAATTCCTGTTTTAAGACTGTTGTCCATGTACAGCAGAAGGATGACTGTAAGCTTTTTTTGAGCTTTTGGGTTTTGTTTAAATGTATGTAATAATTTGAGGCATTTGTGCAGAAAAGAAAAAAAACTTGAACAGCTTAGGACTGGCATAGGTGGGAGTTTCCTCTTGTTTTGTGTCTCAGTAAGAAAACAAAACTTAAAAGCTTCCAGTGAGATGTTTTTGAATACAAAATTTAAAAATTAAATTGATGCTAAAGTGGTCTATACATACATGTGTAAGGATGCAAAATTCTTAATATTTACTAAAAAGAAGTTGATCTGTTAAGTTCCAGTTTGGAGAATAAAGATTGTATTGGACTGATTTGGGTAGAAAACATTTCCTTCTGACAAAGGTGTGAAGAGAGAAGACCAGCCTGTTTCTTTTCCCTAGAGTAGAAGCTAACTCTTGGTTTGGTTTTGGTGGGGTTTTTTTTTGTAGGTTCTCCAATGTGGAAATTGCAATCACCATCATGCCCTCTATTAACTGAGCTGAGAGAACTGAGCACTGAAGTCACCAACATCACAAAAATCACTCTCTCACTTGGTGAATTTTCCACTGTGAATTCAAAACAAACTGGAAATTGTTCTGCACCTGTGGTTAGTACTTTAAAATGCAAATTGTTTTGATATTTGTTTGGAGTTGTTTTTAAAAACCGTGTAGTTTGAATCTGTTTCAGTCCTGTAATTTAATTTTTTTTAATTTCCCTGTGTGTGAGTTACCCATTTTGCATCTTAACATCAGACATTTCTTGTCAGTTCTTAACAGTTTCTGTTAATATCTGAATTTAACAAGACACTGCCAGTTTAAATTATGCAAAGCATTCTGTGTAAAGTTTTTGAGCAATTCTCTGTGTGTGTATTCCAGCTTTCAGGCCACCGACCAGCTTTTCCTTATGTATTCAAGAAAGATTTGCTAGATGAGATCGTGTCTTCTAATTCTCAATTCCCAGTGAGAAAATACTACTCCAGGTTCCTGAAAAAGCAAACAGAACGCTTGGCTTTGGAAAACAGTACACAAGGTTAGGAATCTATGTAGGGAAAAAACCACTCTCACTCTCTCTGGCATTAAAAAACAGTGGGGAATTTTAAAAAATACATTACTGAAGGAATACTGTTGCTGGAAATAAATTGATCCTCACATTTTAGGTTATTTTGACCAAATTCTTCAAATAGGGCTTAAACAAATGTACAGTGGTAAGGGACATAGCCTGAAATTTTAAAAGAATGCAATTTCTTTTCTTAGAAAGCAGAGATGGCACTGCAAATCTTGATGTAATTCAGAAACAACCTGACAATTGGAAGGAAACGAAGAGGAAAAGGAAAGAAACAGAAGACCGCAAATCAAAAAGAAGAAAACAACTTGAAGGTACAGAGACTGAAATGAAATCAAGAGTTCCCAGGTACCTTATTCCTCCCATATCTGAAGAAAAAAAAGCAGAGACAGGAGAAGCCACACATTTGGGAAAAAACAAGACCCAGAAACCAGATGGTGTGACAGAAGACTCTGAGTGTTTATCAGATCCAAGTGCACCTTCAGGTAAGTGCACTTCCTGTCTCATTTTAATCTTTGCATTGGGGAAGTGTATGTGTGATGTATGTCACCTTTCCACTGTGATGCAAAAATCATATCTAGTCCTAGTACTCTGCTAGACTTGATTGATTCTTTTGCATGAAGAACTGTTCAAAAATGGATAATATTTTTTCTGTAGGTGTGGAAGACATGCTCTGGACAGAAAAGTATCAGCCTCAAGATTCAAGTGAACTTGTAGGGAACAAGAAAGAGATTGAAAGGCTACACAGGTCAGAAGTGGGAACATGGATCCATTCCTAAAATAACTCCAAACCTCATGTTATTTGATAATGCACAAATACTCAGAGGGCAATACTTGTCCCTACTTCCCTGCAAGCATCCTATCCTGACCTTTCTGTACTGCCTCTGCTTTTGACAGGAATTTAGCACTGAAATCCACCTAATATGTTGTGCTTTCAGTTAAATTTTCTGTGTGCGCTTAAGTTACTGGTATGGCTCTTAGAATTTAAAGATCTATCTGACAAAACAACACTAAATTATGAGGGATTAAATAGTTCACCAAATGACTTGTTTTTATACCAGTCAGCTAAAAGAATGGAGAATGAAAAAGGAAACATTTTCTACAAAAGAATCAAATCCTGAACATTTTTTTGCTTTTGTCTGAAAGGACTTGATAGGTTTCTATGGGATAACAAGTGCCCTAGTTTTATATTCTGTTCCACCTTCATCTGGTTCAATTAATTCACAAGCAATTTTTATTCTTGTTTTGTTCCTTCCTTTTATAGTTGGTTGAAAGAATGGAAAAAGAGAGCTGATTTGGAAGAAAAACGAAATCAGAAAAGGGAAAAGGAGGACAAAGAGCAAGAAGGTACTGATAGAATTAATATAGCTTCTCTTTTGTTAAAAGTTGGCAAAAAAATAACACTAATCCTGTCTTTTCTTTTTAATAATTCTACAGATTCTTTAAGCAGCCTTGACTTTAAAGATAGTAAATCTGATATTGAGGAAGAGATAACCCTGTGCAATACAGTTTTGATAACTGGCCCACCAGGAGTGGGGAAGACTGCTGCAGTGTATGCTTGTGCTCAGGAGCTTGGGTTTAAGGTTTGTGGAGTTCTTTCCTCAGTGCATTTTTCTTACTTATAACTAATGATACAAAAGCATTTGTAATATAAGATGTCTACACTTTAATTTTTTTTTTTTTTTGGTAAATTAAATACCATTGCAGATATTCGAAGTCAATGCCTCTTGCCAGCGTAGTGGGAGACAGATATTGTCCCAGCTGAAAGAAGCTACTCAGTCTCACCAAGTGGACAAAAAAGGTGTTAATGCACACAAGCCTTGCTTTTTTAACAGCTGTAGCACTGCCAAGTCACCAAGTAAGTCTCATGGTTCTTATCTGGGGTTGTTTGTTTGATTTGAACCATGGGATGGGTTTTATGGAGGGGAGGAGGTTGTTAAAGACTGAATTTCCCAAACAAATTTTAAACATCAGTTGTTTTTAAAAAGTTAGCAGATTTACCTTATCTGGCCATAATGGTAAGAAATGCACTGTTGGTTAACACAACTGCAGACCAAATTAAATAATGGCTTTATTAAAATGCTGACTGTTGATAACATTATTTCTGCAATGGTGGAGTAAGTGCTGTGGCTCTTAAATAGGAAGTTGAACAGAAAGCTTTTCCAATAAGAGGAGGAAAGGAAATTAAGCAGAAAACAGCTGTAAACTGTATCAGTAAACCTGTCATTTACTAGATAAAAAAAGAGTTTTACATTAAATTTGTTTGAGAAATATCAGTTTGACATATTTCCAGAGGAAGCTAAATATTAAATGTATCTTGCAGAAAAAATGTATTCTCCAAAGAAAGTTATTTCTCCAAGAAAACCTCCACTGTCACCAAAAGGAGCAGGATTACAACGAAGCTTGCCCCCTAAAACACTTGCAAACTACTTCAAAATTTCTACTAAACATAAAGGTAATGATGAAGAAGCAACATCTGAAGAAAAAAATAGAGGTAGATATCCCTTTTTAATAATTAATTATCTTTGGAGATGGAAATGCTACACTGTGTATGTGGAGCTGTGTGGGGAAAATAGTAGATTTTCTTAAGCATTTGATACATGGGGGACTTTTGAAGCCAGTACCTGGAAAGAATTAAATGGTTTCACTCCTCCTTCCTGCTCAATTATTCATCCAGCTGCAGGAAATACTCAGAATTCACTGGAAATAAAGAAAGATGCTCAAATTAAGTCAATAAAAGAAGAAGAAGGAGGAGAACACAACAGGAAGAGTGCAACATCTCTCATTCTTTTTGAAGAGGTAAAATTCACATGAAACATACTGTGATTGCATTCATAACTTGTAACTACTGTTCAAGCTATTGATACTTTGTTATCTATAGGTGGATATAATATTTGATGAAGATGCAGGATTTCTAAGTGCAATAAAGACATTCATGGCAACTGCAAAGAGACCTGTAATTCTTACCACCAACGGTGAGTAGTGTTTGTGACTAATTAGGCTTTAGAGACAGAAGAGCCACTTTTAAATAGAGGCTGGGAATGGTGGTGGTTAAATGGTGCTCCTAAGTGCCAGATTAAATGAGTGGAGACCATAAAGCAAATACTTCAGTGTTTGAATAAAGCTACTGGCTGCTCTGATGCATAAAGGAAATAACTAGGTTTGAACATAATGTCATGACAGTTCACTGATATTTCTTTATAGATCCAACATTCAGCTTAATGTTTGATGGCTATTTTGAAGAGATCAACTTTAAAACCCCTTCCTTGGTAAGTCTCTGTCTGGACATACAGGTACATCCTCAACAAGTAATTTTCAGCTGATTTCAGTTTGAAATTTAAATGTTGGTGTGGGTTTATATATTTCTGATGTAACATATCTGTTTGATCAGAGACATACATGTCTTTGGGGTTTATGTCAGCATGTGTAGGATGTATTTATCTTTACATGTAGAAGCTGTTTTACTGTCATGGAAGATTTATTTTCCAAACAGTTTAGTGGTAATGAGAAGTACAATAAGAACATCACCTAATCACTTCATTTAGTTTCTAGAATGTAGTTAGATAAATATCTGATAGCTCTTACCTGAAGGTTAGTTATGCCAGTATTGGTTTATTCGTTAAAAAGTATAGGAGTTGTTTTAGAAATACAATGGGTTATTCCTTTAATGGAAACCCTAGTGTTCTGTGTAGCAAATAGTTTTATTTGCAGCTATGTATTAGCTGAAAAACCTAAATAAAGAGAATCAGAAGGATGTAACTTTTGAGAAGGGGAAATTGGTTATTGTGAAACTGAAAACCTGTTGGATTTCCAGGCAATTGCAGAGTTAAATGAAAGAATGCAAGAAAAACCTTTCAAACTAATACAGTTTAGTAAAAGCTGATCACACCGAAGGTGTAGGTACTCTCAGGACCATGAGCAGAATATGTTTGTGTGTTTGTTTTTAATCAGCTGGATTTCTAAATTGAACTGAATTCTCTGACACAAGCTACATAGATTGGATATTTTGCTTTTCCATAAAGGTTTTAATCTAACTGTAATCTAAGTTAATAAACTAATCTTCTGTATTGAAAGGTAAAATGCATTGCAAGCATAAATAGAATAATTTGCTCTCGTGTGACTTCCTGCAGGGTGATTGGCAGGAGTTGTTTCAGTGGTCTGTGTGTAACTCCTTTTTAGATAAACTCTGTGAGCTATCTCCAAGCTCTGTGCCTGGCTGAGAACCTACGGACAGATGTGAAAGACCTGGCTGCTCTCTTAGCCACAAATAACTGTGATATCAGACAAAGTGTTCTGTGCTTACAATTCTGGGTTAGAAGTGGAGGTGGATGCTTGAAAGAGAAGCGTTTGGCACATTGTGGTATGTTGATTTAATTTAATCCTAAAAAAAATCCATCTAAATTTGAATTTGACTAAATCGAAGCACTCTTAGACATGTATGAATAAATGGTAACTTCTTGTAAGACTCCTAAATATTGGTGGGAGAGGGGGGTCTGGTATTTTTTAGCTACTTCAAACCCTTGTATTAATGCATAAGGAAACGTTGAGGGTTTTATTTGCCATCATTATGGTACTTACTATCTCCCTTTCATGTTCTGAGTAGCAAAACTGGGCAAAGAAGGGAACCAGCAGTAATTTTCCTCAGAGTTTATCCACGTAGCTGAGTTGTAGGCAATTCACCTAGAAGAAGCAGAGCTGGAAAAGGGGTAAAAATGGGACAGCTGGCAAGCAGGCAAGGGTAGGAACTTGATCCCAAAGGATTCAGGAAGAGTTTAGGGGTGTGAGGGAGTGACAGGGAGAGACAAGTGGGGCACAGCCTCCTTCAAAGGTTACTTGGGAAGCAGAAGAGCGGGTTGGTAATACAGCCAGCAGTGAACTGGGCATGGGGATGACTCATTTCAGCTGCTCCATTCCTCCGGCACCACAGCAAAAGGTGACAGTTACAGCATCCTTTGTGACAGGAATTGGGGAATTGAAATCAATTTCACAATGCAGTTGTTCCCTTTCAAGTAAAGCCTGTTTTCTTTGTGCAGAAGAAGAGACAAGGAAATCAGCTAATGGCATTCATCCTGCAAAGTCTAATGATTCCAAGGCAGATTTTTCTCAAGCTGATGATGCACATCTTCAGGAGTTTCCAAAATGTGATACAGGCTGTGTAGAGACATTGCTTGGCCTTAAGAACATCCTGTTGCCTTCAGAAGATTTGTTTACATTTCTTAAGGTATTTTTCTTAGTTAATACTTTGAATGATTGCCAGATAACTGATCATAACCATCACCAGGTTGCATCTTAGAAGCAAATCTCTGAAAAGGTTTGTTGTAGAAATTAGAGAATTCCATGGTTATTAAGTACAATCTGAACTGGGGTGGTCTCCTGCAAGCAAAACAGTCCCTCACCTCATAAGCACAAAGCCAGGAGTGTGAGATTTTCTGTAATAACATTTTTATTTTTTAAAAAAAATGTATTTTAATATATTGATAAATCTTTCATGATTATTATTTTGCAGCACAAAATCACAACCATGGAGGAATGGAATAAATTGATGCAGCTTCTCACAGAATTCCAGATGAAGCATGTGGATTTTGTATATAGTAATCTTGACCTTATTCTTCCCTTACCAGTGCAAGTTCTTTCAAACCAGTCTGAAGCCTCAAAGTCTATACTTGAAAGGACTTCTATAATTTCTTCAAAAAACAGATCTACTAAGAGTTCTTGCTGTGGGAAGAGTAGCCCTGGAAAAAGGTCTAAAAAGACAAAGACTCAGAAAAGGCTTGAGATATTGGATGATAGTGACTTATTTGATACTGAGCTGAACTATTCAGCTGAATTCATAATTTTGCCATCAGATAGTCCTAAATCATGTGCTGAAATGAATAAAAAGGAATCAAAATTGTTGGTGTATAAAGAACAAAAAGAAGTTAAAACCTCAGCAAGCAAAAAAAGGTCTGCAGTTGTTTTTCAGTGTTTGAATTCACTGACTGAGTTTGTGGAAAACATGTCTTTCCTGGATTGCTGTGTAAACACTAACACCAGGGAACCACTGGAGTTTTCTAGAAATGAAGAATTTCATTGGACAAATGCCAAAATCAGAAATGGTCTTTGTGATGAGTTCAGTATAGAAAATACTGATTGGTGGAGTTCCCAGAGCTGTAGTGAAATAAAGGCAGCTATTGAAGCACTCAGCTTCACCAAAAGTTCTGTTAATATTTCACAAAACTTGGAATCCTTTTTGAGAACCAGTAAAGCACCTGAAAGTGATCAGCTGACAGAACTTACTTTGCCTGTCTCAAACACAAGGGATGGCATAGCCTTCAGTCAGTCAGCCGATTCAAGGTAAGACTTTTTACATATTTCTAGAGTATAATGCAGTTATTTGTCCAGAAGAGCATTTCACAGGGTGTAGGACTGTTTCAGATTTGATGTATACACATTGACACCACTATGACTGTTGTCAGCGTGCCTCAAAACAGTGCAATATATTGTTCACTGTGCTTTTACAACCTTAAATTAACTTCTTGGCAAGCTGAAAAGAGGGACTTTTCTTGAACAGCCTGACTCTAATGTTAAGGAATGGTGGCCTTAGTCTAGTTACTTTAAAAATGGACAAATAACACCATCACCCCCAAAAGAATAATAGTACCCTAAAGGAACGGCTTTTTCAAGACAGATGGGGTTAAATGGATTCTGCAAGTACCAGACATGCAGATTTGTCACCCAGTGCCTGCTCATACTGAACCTGTGTTAAGTCTTTGTAGTAACTTATGCTCACAAAGAAGAACCTTTAATACATTGTAAAAGACCAAAGAATACTATCAAGTGTGGTCATGAAACTTGTTTTTAACATAAACAAGTCATCACAGGTAAAATTGCCCCAGTGGGCACTTAAAGCCCATTCAGGGGTCAGGACAGGAAAATGGGTTAGAGCCTTTTCTGTGAGTCAGTACCCAGAGGAGCAGTGTCAGAATGGATCTGACCATCCCTCCTGTGACCAGGTTATATCATGGTTATACACTGGACCTGACACTGATTCTGGCAAGTACCAATTGCATAATGCTTTTTAGTTTTGAAGACCACAGATGCTTTCAGTTGTGGTTGTACTGAACCTCACATCCGTATCTTGACTGAAGAGCTTCCCAGATCAGACTCCTGATTAAGACAAGGGTATTGGCCAGACAAACTGCTGCCCCTCATGTTTCTGTCCAGTGCAGCTTTGTGATGCTGTGTAAGCAGCACACAATTAGAAGCTGCAGACATCTAATCCGTTGGGATGCAGTTCCCCATCAATTTAATGGAGTTTTAAACCAGTGGCTTTGATCGTAAAGAAATAAAATCATCACTGCACATTCCTGAATAAGAAACAATAAAGCTTCATTCTCTGTTTTAGCACTCACAAAAAAGCACAGAAGAGGCTGGCTGTCATCAAAACTATATTTTCAAGAAGTCCTTTAAACCTGGGCAATAAGCAAGCCAGCACCCTTGAATACCTCCCCACTCTCCGCAGTATCTGTAGGTCTGAGAAGCTTAAGGAGCAAGGGAAAACTAAAAGAAGGTAGGTTTGGGTTTTCCTAAATCTTGCTACATTTCATGATAGAAGGTAGTTAAGGATTTTAATAAAATACTTCGTCAAATAATTCTAGACAAGAAAGGTGGACATTTGTCTCTCAAAATAATAAAAGTGTTGCCTTATATTTGGTAATGATTTTGTTTCCTTAACAATCATTTTTACTCTTTTTTTTAATTAGGTTCTTGCATTATCTTGAAGGGATTCATCTCGAAATACCCAGACAAATGATAAATGGTCTGTCTTTGGACTTCCCTTAAAATTACAAACACCAGAAATAGGTTGTGCCTAATGATGGTATTCTCACCATAGTTTGGTTATTTTTTTTATTATTACCACATTATTGTATATTCAGAGCCATTTGTATATTAAATTTTTATAAGTATTTAAAATAATGTATATATCTATTGTCATTATACTGCTCTCCACAGCTGAAATGTGGGGTTTTATGGTGCTTGTCCAGTAAGTGCATTCATAATATTAAATGCACAAACTATTCAGTGGGGACTTCGTTTTGCTCTCTTTCTCTCTAATTTGTGGATTAGAGAGAAGCCCTTTTGTAACAACTGTCACCTTCCACAGTAAAGTTGCTTTTTTCTGAGGAGACTCTTTTGTTCAAGTAAGTTGGTTTCCGAATTTGCAGTTAAGTGATAAATAACTCGAGGTGGGAGGGGACACAGAGAGGGTGCAACAAGTCTTCCAGAGTCTAAATGACTAAAACCAGCTCCTCACCTTGACCACAGGGAACAAAGTCCTTGCAAAGCACTATGCCTCAATGTACATAAATTTGTATACATTCCTTTCATTGTTTACAGCTGTCAGGTCTGCTTGCTAATCTCCTAAAAAGGTAGAGAAATTATTACTGTAGCTCAACACAGTCTCAAGAGATTTAGGCAAGATTTTGTAAATAACAATTATCCCAGTGTGACTTTGGGTTCAGGAATATTTAACTACTTCTAGTCTTGTATATTGTGTTCTATTTTTAAGCTTCTTTTTGTATTTGCCAAGACTTGAGTCTGATTATTTGTCCTTGAATCCATTTTTATGTGACAATAAATTTGTGAGACTTTGCTACAATCAGAATGTTTCTGTTGCATGAAAAGTAAAACTCCTGAAACATATTTTTTAATGGATTTTAAAACTGGAATTAGTTCAACCTTGTACTTTTCTACATTTTTATTGCAGTTGAACTGTTCCTGTTCCTCAAACTGAGTCAGACTACTGCCATGCAGTGGTGCTCCACTTACCTCAGTGTCTCTAATAATAAGGAAGGCCATTTAGTAGTTCTGGTCTCATCTTACATTTTTCATGTCTTAAAGATGTTCAGGATTAAGAAATATTTATGGAAACAGTAAATCATTTGAAGCTTCTGCATCATAGATCATCTTTATAGTTTACTCTTTCCATAATCCAGAATTATCAAAAAATTAAAGTGGTGGCTGTTAAAATCTTCATGGCTTGATTTTTTTATATCAACATTCTGTGCTTCTCTTGTATGAATTGTAAAAATAAATAAACACACATTTAAATTTTTTTTAAAATAATAAAGTAAAAGTGCATCTGTTTACTGCTTTATAAAGGCACTATCAATCTAACTAGATTACAGTGAGGACCTACATAAATCAGAAACAAGTCCTGTAAAGTAATAGTATTTTAGGAAATTCATGGGTAATTTGAAAGACCCAAATTAGAAAGCAGTGACAATTTACCTTCTTTTGAAGTCAGCTCTCTGGTTTTAATAACTGCCTTAAGAAGTTTACAGAATCTCCTGTGGTGTCCACAAGGTGAGGTGGAATTCAAGTATTTCACTTCTTGATCAGATATTTACCACATGAAATCACCTCAAGCTACTCTGAATGAAAAATAATCTGCATGTGATGATTTATTTGAATTCTGATAAATTAGCACCTTTGGATTTTTGTGTATCAGGTATGAGCATCTTTTATAGGCTGGACAAAAGCAAGTTTCCAGGAGGGATGGGCTTGAGGAAAAGGGAGCTGGGGCTGGTTTTGATTTGCTCTGCTTAGAGGGAAATGCTTCACAAGCTCCATTCCAATACTGTGAAATTTGTGTGCTTTTGATGCTAAATATTTTCCTGCAGTAGTTGGGCCCTGCTTAGTCCTTTATCTACTGCCCCTCAAGCTAACTTTTGTGTCTTGAAAATAGAAGTAAAAACAACCCTGGAGTTTCACAATGACTCTCCCCCATTTAAGCAGCAGTTACTCGTAGGTATATAGCAACTTAAAACCAAAAACAACAACCTTTTTCTTCTTGGTGGAATCTCAACCAAGTTTCAAGCTTTTCTTTCTTTTTACTGTCATTCCAGTATTGCTTTCTAGAATATAAGAGAGGGTGACATTATTCTACCATCCCCTGAATAATATAGAAAAAAGCAGTTGTGGTTGCAAGAAGGAGCCAAAGGCTTAGGCTGTGTTAATGCTACTGCAGAATAGAAGTGGGAGAAGGGGAGGATCCCTTCAAGAGCAAGACTTTCTCAAGACTTTGTAAAAGATATATACAAATAACCACTTCCCAAATGTCATACCAAATCTTCCTTTTATTCTACAGGAGTTGTAAGGACACTACAAAAATTAGGCTAGCAAAAAGCTTTGGTGTATGGCTTGCAAGAAAATTATCTGGGGAAAATTAAATCCACGCTTACATTCCAGTATGCAACAGTTCCTAGAGAGGAAGTGCTGAAAAGAGATTCTAGGTAGGTAGGTGAACAACTTTTTGGATATTCTTCTGCTATTTATTTTGTAACTTCACAATATTTACAAATAAATAAAAGGTACAATACTATTTAGTACCTAGAGATGGAAAAAAGGTTTCAGTATTTGGAACTGATAATACATGTCTAGTGTAGTGTTTAGTCATCTACAAAATTACAGTGTTTTTACAAGATTGTAGATAAACTTTACTAAAGAAGCATTGTGCATTATACTTCACTATAGCAATGCAAATTAGCAGTGCAAATTAAATTTAACCTGAAACTAGAAAAATATTTGAATACCTCTTAATCTTTTTCTGAGTGAATTAACCTTCTTGAAAATCTTTTTCTCAAAGTTTTGTCTTTTGTCTTAGATAAACAGGTTATTAAGTCACAGACTTTGTGGCATTTGCTTTATCATGAAAGAGGAACATTTTCAGTAGGACTGAAATGCTGTAGTGTCTCTGTGTTGAGCTATGTGGGCAGCGTTCTTCTGGCACCACTTGGTGTCGGCGAGCTCTCTCAGAGCCTGTGCTGAGCACCGGCAGTACCGGTGCTGTGGTCGATGTGCGGGGCACGACTGCTGTTCTGTTACCCAGCAAGCTTTGGAGATTTCTTTTTAGAGAGATGGGGTTGAGACAAAATTGGCGCTGTGCGGACGAGCCCTCCTGGACACAGGACCCTTACTAATGTACTTTCAGCTCAGGAACTTCCGACTTTTTGCGGGAAAGCTGACGCGGGCGGGGGACCGGGCAGGACGGGGACGGTGCTGGGCGGGTGCCTGCGGGGCGCGGGCCGGGCCGGGGGGGCCGCACCCCCGAACCGCCTGTAGGAGGCGGCCCGGCAGCGCCCGCCCGGCCCGGGGGCACGAGAGGGGACGGGGCGCCCCGGGCGCCGGGGCCTCTCCGGTTCCTCATTTCCCGGAGGGGCCGAGCCTCCCGCAGACTCCGCGCCGGGCACCGGGGCCATGGACCGCGACTGCAACAAGGTGCTGCTGCTGGAGCTGCAGAGGGCGGCCGGGACCGGTAACGATCGCTGCGCCGACTGCGGGAGCCCAAGTAAGGGAGCTCCGCCGGGCAGGGCCCCGCGCCCCTCGGCCCCCGGACCCGCTTCCGAGCGGTCAGCGGCGGTGACGGGCGGCCGGCCGCCCCCTCGGGCTGTGGTGCCGTGTGGGCGCTGCTCGTCCCTGCCCGCAGCTGCCACCTCTCGGTCCTTGCGGGGGACCGGCCGCGCCCCTCGCTCCGTGTCGCGCTGGGCGGCAGCGGGACGGTCCCGGGGCGCTGCCCGCTCTGGGACACGGCTCTCAGGGAGCCCCGCGGGGCCAGGGGACCGTAGCAGGGGGCAGGAAACGGCCTCAGCACCGGCTGCTTCCCCGGGTTATTTGGGGACAGGGCACGAGGCTGCAGGAGCAGGAGGGTGCGCGGGGTGGTTTTGCAGCTCGGGCAATGTCTCGGCGCAAGGGTTGGGGCAGAAAAAGGCATCGAGGAAAAGCCGCCGGAGATCCCACGCCGTGCTGGCTGGCGCCAGTGCCCGTTCGGGTGGGTCAGTCGGGAGCCAGCAGGAACTAAAGAAGTTGTCAAGTAGCTTCTGTTTAGTGTGATAGGGAGAAGTGGACGGTGGCACAATCCAAGGAAATGGTCTTGCCAGAGCACTCAATGCCTATAGGGATGCGCTTGTCAAAGCTGCTTCGGGGGATGTAGCAGCAGGCAGGGGCACGAGCTGTCACGGGCAGCAGAGATGTAGATGGTTGTACTCTCTTGTACTCTCCGTAGTGCACACTGTCGGCACCTTCCTTGTTAATTCAGCAACAGCAGCTTTTCATGCAGAACTAATAATTAGCTGAGCTCTTCCATCACCGCTCACCTGCCTGCACAGTCACATTAATTTTAAAGCAAATAGTCAGTAAATGTACAAATGCAGGCGCCACACTGTTCACTGGGGAAAGCAGGTGGTTTTCCCCTGAACACAGTGAAGTGACAGCCCTAAACAGTGGAGTGGGGTTCGAGGTATTTATTAGGTGTGAAGCCTGAGCTGTGCATCAGATGTGGTTTTTCACCCTTGCCAGTGGCTGTACCTTTTCCTGTGTATTGATTAATCCTTTGTGTTTTTATCTAGATCCAGAGTGGGCTTCTTATAAACTTGGAATATTCATTTGTTTGAATTGCTCTGGAATTCATCGCAATCTTCCTGAAATCAGCAGAGTCAAATCTCTTCGCCTTGACTTTTGGGAGGACAGTTTAATAGAGGTACAGAGGAAAAAGCAGTAATTCTCCACATTTCATGTCCTACTCTGCCATGTAATGCCTGTGTCATCCACCATGGACAGAGCAACAGAGCTACACAGAGCCAAGTTAACTTTAGGGGGCTTTTTATGACCTGCTCAATCAAATTACAGTAATAGGTGACCATGTTCCTAACAGTCTGTGGTGTGTATTTTTATATACACAGTAACTTCTCACTGTGGTTTAGAAACCCACAGATATTTCCAGGTAGCGTGTTCAATTCAGAGAGCAACATACTCTTCTTAACTACTGCTTCAGCCTCTCATCGTTCAGTTGAATTGTGTTAATAATACAATCACAGTTAATATGTGGGAGGAGATGAAGGAATAGGGAGATCATAAACAATTTTTTTCCTAATTTTCTTTTGTTCTTTTCATCAACAACCAGAGTTTTTTATTTCTTCACACATAGTTCAGAACTGTAAATACTGAAAAAGGTGCATCCACCTAAAAATAGCAAACTATAATGCCAAAGGGAATTTAGAAATGTATGTAAATACACACTGAGTTATGGCGAGACTCAGCAAAAAGTGCAGTGACACACATCTTTGACACGCATCTCATTTTATGTTCATGACATGGTGTTGATTTATAGTGGCACACCTAACTGTAATTTATTTTGTATTTCAGTTTATGAAGAGTCATGGGAATCTCTGGGCCAAAGCTAAATATGAGGCGAACGTGCCTCCGTACTATTACATCCCCAAGTCCCGTGACTGCTTGTAAGTTGGTGGTGTATTCACTGCTGCAGACCTTTACATCTGCTTCCCTTACAGGTCTCCCTGGCTGGCTGGTGAAACTAGTGTAGAGACAGATCAGCTTTATCCATGTTTTCCTCTTTCAGGGTTTTAAGAGAGCAGTGGATTAGAGCTAAATATGAGCGTGGGGAATTTCTTGACACCCAAGTCTGCCAAGATCCTTGTTCTGCAGGTAAAAGGATTCTCAGGGAAGTCTCAGCCTCAAGGCCAACAGCACAATGTTCTGTTTGCAGCTTTGGAGATCTCCAAGGTTGGCTTGTCACGTTTGAACTGCTGGATGTGCAGTCACTGCTTTGAGAAGAACCTCTAAGAAAAGGCACTTACACAAACGAGTGCACGGGATATTCAGATCTTACCATTCTCTAGTTCTCCACTGATTTTTTTCTTATGAGGTGAAAATTCTCAGATGGAGAAGAGACTTGAAACTGTGCCACATCACCCTTAGCTAAACAGTCCTGCCCTTGTGCCATTGTTCTCTGACACTTATCTGTCTGGTCTGCAGGCAGCCGTGAAGGATGCCTCTGGAAACTTGGGAAAACACGCAGACAGTTCCAGAAGAGGCAATTTCTCCTATCAGCAAGGGAAGGGGTGATGAAGTACTTCAACAAAGAAGTGAGTTCCTAAGCCAGAGCTGGCCATAGATAGCAGGTCAATACCCACCCTCAGACCTTGCTCTTTGTGGGCAAAACTCAGCACAAGTAGCTTTGTCTCCAGTTCTGCAGCCAGCCTGTGCTTAGAGGAGTCCACATGTTTCCCCATTAACACACATGGTATATTGGGCAATTTTGGATTTAACTCTTTTCCTCATCCCTTATCTCAACCCTGCAGCCTCCTTTTGCTTAGTGAACAAAGGAAATGGATACTGGCAGTCGAATAGCAAGACAAAGAAGCGATCTGCTGGCAGTTGTTACCTCTTACATTACCAAAATATCCTCTCATCAGCTCCTGCAGCAGGGTCCTCAACGTGTCTCCTTTCTGTGGGACACTGTAGCTAATTGTTCTCTAACTGGAGATCTGTCTCTGGGCTGGAGATAGACCTATCCCCTGCAGTGCAGACCCAGCCCTCTTAAATAGTGACCCAACATTTGTCAAGGAATCTTTGTAAGTGGTTTTATGTTGCATGTAATTAAGGCTTTATGTTTCAGGTATATCCAATATTCAGATACTTTAGGATGTCTGCTTTCTCTTCAGGAGGGATCTAGGTCTCATACAGATATCTGTCCTGCAGTACATTCCCTGAGAGCACTTAATACAGTGATGCTTTTCATTTCACAGTCTAAAGGTCCAAAAGCCATTATCAGCGTTGAGACTCTGAATGCAATGTTCCAGGTGGACAAAATAGGACACATTCATGGGCTGCAGATCATATATACCACAGATGGTCAAACAAGGAACCTTTTTGTCTATCACGAAAGTGGAAAGGTGAATATCCTGGAGATTCTGGAGTAAGCAAGATGTTTAGATGTTTGATCTGTATTTTGGAAGAGTTACTGTGTCTGCAAGATCTGGGTTTATTTGGTATCACTAAGACTTGCAGAATACCCGATTTTTCAGAATTTGATACTCCTAACAGTAGTATCTTGCTCCTTTTCTGTTGGGGCATATATTGAACCTCACCCTTTCGATACTCTTAAGTGGTGCATGGATGTAAATCTCTGTAAGGTAACTGCCTCATGGTTTTACACAATTTCACGGTTAAATTCTTGACATGCATAGAGAGTATTGTTCTATACTATTTCCAAGCCAATAATGATAATTTAGAAATATCTCTGTAGATGTTAGACTTTTGCTTCTTCCTTCAGCAGACTTCTCGTGTCTTTCCAGGTACAGAGGTTTTTAAACAACCCATAACTGAATCAACTGGAAAAGCCTGTGTATACAGACTTGGGTGATTGTCCATGCTGAAAATGTCTAGGACCTCCCAGGAGGGGCATTCTTAAATTATTTTCAAGGGTCAGTGTTTTTCAGGTGACTGGGACAAATCACTGACTCTCTCTGCCCCTTGGGGAGAAAGCGCCTCTTCACAAAGAAGTCACAAGGAAGGAGAAGGGCATTTTGGAGAAGCAGTGCTCTTACTCTTCTTGTTAATTTTTATGTTTGTGTTTGCTGTTTTCCCAGGAGATTGTTGACTGGTTCAATGCTATTCGGGCAGCACGTTACCATTACCTCAGAACAACCTTCCCAAATGTCCCTGAGCCTGAGGTGAGAACTGAACAGAGCTTGTCTAGGCAAACACAGCATGGGAAAACATTTTCTTACTTCTTCTGACAGAGTCAGGTGCTCAAAAAGCAGCACTTGGGTCCAGGGAATGGACAGAAGAGGCAGAAGGAAAGGTCATGCTGAGTAACATGCTAAAACTCAGTCAGCATTTAAGGCCTAAAAGTCTCCATGTGATCCTTATAAAGTGTAATCTGTCAAAAATGTTATGTTCCTTCTTAATTCAGACTTCCTTTTACTGAGCAGCCAAAAAATACCCAGACCCCAAAAGCTGCAACTGATGGTGATTAACTTTGACAGAAACAGAACAGAAATGGAGTCTTGAATGAGACAGCCTGTCCTGGTTTCAGTTGGGACAGACACAGACTTTTTTGTGTTTGTGTTCTCCTAGCTCATACCCAGGATCACAAGAAATTTTGTCAAAGAAGGATATATGGAGAAAACAGGACCAAAAGTAAGTGCATACTTGGCATTACACAAACAGGATCATTTCAGATAGAGAGTATTTGGTAGTTCAATGATGCTGACTCGTAAAAGATTTGCTCAGTGACTCTCTGCTTCCTGGGTTGATAAAAGACATTATATTCAAGCCTGTCATGTTCTTTGGGATCATGTTTTATTTTGTGTGGAAAATAAGATCGGGAAGAATCCTTGAAGAGTAAGCAAGATGGATTAGCTGTTAATGGACATGCAAAGTGCTGTTACACAACACCCCATGGATTGCTGCTAACTGCAGCTCCTGCCACAGCAGAACATGATGTGCTGACCCCTCCTACTTCTCTGTTTCACTAAGAGTCAGTTGCACTTAAGTCACATCTACTTAAAGCAGCAAAATGTCATTTGAGCAAATTTCTCTACAGTGAAGCCAATTGGTTGGTTTGTTTTATTGTGGGAAGTGTTTGGGCCAGTAGTCTGGGAGAGCAAGGTTTTGGGCGCTGCTAAGGAGGAGATAAAGATCTGAGATCTTGTTTGAACACAGCCACTTGCTCTCCTTTGAGTGAACCATGAGCCAGGTCCCATTATAATGTTCAGTGGTGCAATGCTGATATTGAATATGCTGGGTTTTGGCCCAGCTTGTGCCAGTGTTCCAGCACCTCTTCTGCAGGTACTTGCAGAGAGCATGAAAGATTTTGTATTTTTCTCCTGAGGCCTAAATTCTGCTTAAACCGAGGTGAGCCCTAGAAGAGGCCTCTTCAGTTCAGCATGGAGCAATTAATAGCTCGGGAATGGTCAGATAAGTGTAGCTGGTGGAATTTGCACTTTAAAAACACAACTAGTATTGTACACCCAGAATTCTAAGGACAGCCTCCCTGATCCTATTGTTGGAATTGATTGCACACTCTCTCTCTTCACTATCACCACTGGCTCAGGGGTTGTTCTCTGCAGTGCTTTCAATCCATTTCATGCAACTTCCTTAATCCTGTTAGTTTGATTACTTCCCTGCCCAAAGGATTGTCACTGAATGTAAATCTGTAGTTGGAGCCCAGGGAGAAGAGAGCTGAGGGCTGCACACAGCAGTCACTCAACTGTTACCAGTTAGAGAGATGAAGGAAACTGAACTCCGGCTCCAACTCTACCTCCAACTCCATTTAAGCAGTCCTGGCATTTGAATAGAACAAACTCCACTTTGAGACTTGGTCTTTAAAGACTTTCTACCATCTCCTTGCAGCAGAAGGAGGCCTTTAAGGTACGCTGGTTCTGCTTGGATTCTCAAGAAAGGAACCTGACATACTTTAAAAATCCACTGGTAAGAGGAGTGTTCTTTGTTCCACAGCCTTCTTCATGAAGCAGGTGGGGAGGAAGGGTCTGTTCTCATCCACTTTTTCCAGTGGCTATGCCAGACTGGAGCAGGCTCAGCCTCAAGAGCCCATTTCCCTTGCCAATGCATGTCTCTGAAGCTGAGCTGGTTGGGAACTCTGGCCTATACAGTGGCTGTGAGGAAGATCCAAGTCTTTTAAAAATAACTGCTACTGCCTGTATTGTTCATGCCCCCTCTCCCCCAGCCCTAGTGCCTCTATGTCTGTACCCTTAGCCAAGATGAGCAATATTCCAGTATGAGGGGCTTGACAGCCCCAGTATCCGGCTTCCTAGCACAGCTTTAGCTATAGGAATGTCCTTCCTGCCCCATCTGAATACCCACCAACCAGCTCTGTAAGGGTGAGGGCCAGCCGCCTCTTTCTCAGAATGCCTGTGAGTGCAAAATACCCCTTTGTGTGTTCCCTGCTGCTGTCACCAGTCCATGTCATAAGTTCCTTTCCATGCATGCCCAGAACCTGTTCCATGTCAAAGGACAGAGCAGTGTCTGGTCTGCAGGAGCTCTGCTGTCCACTGGCTAATGGCTGTCTTCTGCTTCCTTCTCTCCAGGATGCGTTTGCACAGGGCCAGATTTTCATCGGAAGGAGGGATGAGGGATATGAAGTGCGAGATGATTTGCCCGAGAGAGTCTGTGTGAAAAAGAATAAACCAGCCATCACTCTGGTCACGCCAGTGAGAGAGTTTGTGTTTCTCTGTGAGAATGACAGGAAGCACAGGGAATGGATGGATGCCTTGAACGGAGTCATCACCCAGCTTTGATGTCCACTGGGAGGAGCAGTCAGGCCGCTACATTCCACCTGGCTGCAGCTTCTGGCCACACAGGGACAGGGTTGTTTGCAACTGAGTGGGGTGGATGTCTCTTACGGCGCTACATTTCTGGCACAATTAAAAACAATACAAGCCAAGTTTAAGTTGTGGAGGATACTGTAATGGAATCACTCCTTTAAAGGAATTACACAGATACTCCTAGCTCCTTGCTTTCAACTCTCTCAATAGTCTCTACTATTTGGCTTTTATGTGAGTGGCAAATCCAACATCCAATGAATTTTTTCCAAAGCACAACCCCATACAGTGCCCTAGTGAACACATTGAGAGTACAGGATGAACATAACACTGATCTGTCTCACCTAAGAACAAATGAAGCTCAATGAGCTTGATTAGACTGAACACTGAAAGGCAGAAACAAGTTTTAAAAGTTTTCTTCAGTGACTTGATTGCATATACTCCATGAATGAGGACTGGTGTTCAGTGTTGGAGGGGAGCCTTCTCACCAGGTACCACTGTGTGCAGGAACTGACGGAGACTTGCACTGGCTGACACAGAGCACTGAGCATTTCAATGCCTCAAGACCGAATCTGAGATCTGGTTTTACCAAGCAGCGAGTCATTCACACATTTAATTCTTCTTTCCAGATAGCCTTAGTTTGCAAATCAAGAGGAAGTCTTGCAGACCAAGTTTCTGGTGAGGCTTCCACCTTTTGCTGACAATTGCCAGCTGGTCTTGAGATACTCAAAATAGTTCTCTTTTGCAGAAATGAGAAGTGCCAATACTTGCAGGAATTAGTGGCACTAATTATTCTTTCTCCCCAACCCCCAATAGCACAAATGAATTGTTTGAGTTGGATCATCATTCTGCCTTTCTCAGCCAGCTCATCATCCAGCTCTGAGCAATCTGCAGTAGTTTTACTTGTTGATATGCTCCCATGAACTTGCTTGTGTTCCAGGTTCTCTCCCCACACAACCCCATTCATTCTAGCTCACATGGTGGTTCAGCAATTCTATTGAATAGCCTATTCCTGCAGCTCCTGAAATCAATAGACAGCACCTTTTGACTTGTACAAGGAACAATGTCAGTCTTCATTTGTTAATTGTTATTTTGAGATGACTTGAGTAGCTCGGGATGATCTCAGAACGGTTCAGTCCTTCCAGTAACCTGGCCTTCAGTCAGACAGGATCTGTGCTGTGCTGTGCCACTTCTCTCCCGGCTGCCTCAGCAGACTGCCCATGTCAGCAACTCTCAGTATTACAAAATCGGGAAATTCACAGTGGAAACGAAATAGTGCAGATAACGGGGACTTTTTTGGACATTCAATAAAAGTCAAGGCCGGGCGTTAGAGAGTTGTGCGTCACAGTCCATTTCTACCGGCAACCCAAATCCTGGGACCAAGGCTCTTGAGAAGAGCAGAGCAGAACGGAGCGGGGCGGAACAGGCGCGGCCCGGGGCCTTCTCGGCACCGCAGGAAGCACCCGGGGAAATCGAAACTCCGCGGCCGCTGCGCTCCACCCCGGCCCGTGCCATGGCCGCCGTCATCGAGCTCGAGCGGCTGCAGCGCGTCCTGGAGCTGCAGTGCTCCTGCTGCCTGCAGTTCTTCGCGGAGCCGGTGCGGCTCACGGTCTGCGGCCACAGCTTCTGCCGGGGCTGCATCCTCCGCTACTGCGCGGGGCGGCCCCGCGCCGCCTGCCCGCTCTGCCGGCGCGCCTTCGAGCTCCGCCACCTGCGGCCCAACCGCGAGCTGGCCGCGCTGCTCAGCCTCATCCCGCGGGAGCTGAAGGAAAAGTTGGAAACCCAGGATGGGCCGGAACCCTGTGGAGCTGCTGCTTGCAACGACCAGAGCTCGGCGGGACGGGGACCTGGGGAGAAGGTACGGCCGGCTCCATCCCCGACATCCCAGAGCCCCATCCCGCGACACCCGGGAGCGTCACCCCCTGACATCCCGGGGCGACACCCCGGGACATACCGGGATGACATCCCGGGGCGACATCCCTCGACTCCCAGGGACTCCTGCCCGCGACATTCTGGGCCAGCACCCAGCGGCACCCTCGGGACAGCCCGGGTTCCCCCCCACATCATCCCCAGTGTAGCCCGGGGCTCCATCCCACGGCACCGTAACACAGTGAGCAGATGGGTTCGGCTAATACAGTGCTTGGGGCTCATTGGTGGTGTCTGATGCATTGAGAGCTGCATCGCTGAATTAGAAGAACTGATAGCTGTACATATTCGGCTGATATACAATAGTAGTAAGTGACTTCTTTGTGCTGGGTGTTCTGTATTGCATCAGCATTGCATTGGAGACTGCTGAAAGGACACATAACACATAACTGTTATTAGACAGTGCTACAGCTCCACCCAGCTTCTGGCACAAAATGGGACCGGTTCATGATCTAGGTCTCTGCTTAAAACGGTTCCCAAAGAAGATGAGAAAAATCTGTTGACTTTCTTTATTTTAGCACATATGTATCTTCTTCAGTCAAGCTAAGAGCTGAAGCTCACAATTACAGTTGAACATGTAATTAATTTGTGGCTGTTGCATGTTGGCTTCATTGTGATTAGTCCAGCTCAGAATTGTGTCTTTCAGGCACCTCCTCAACCAGTCCAATGCTTAACTAATGTCAGTGATGTAGGGAATTTTATTATCCTGCTGCTTAACCTAGTCTTGCTTTCTCTGAGGATTATATAGATAAATAGTCCAATGTGTCACTTTAAAGGAGGAAGAGATATGGGAGAGCTCCAAGCAAGAAGAAATAACTGCAGAGACCGTCCACCTTTTGAGGAAAGATCTCAATAAAACAAAGGTACACTCATCAGCTGCTGTTACCTTTTGTTTCCACTGTTCTGGACTGGAGATGTGATTGACTGCAGGGTTGCCTTCTAGCCCAGAGCAGGAATCTGCCTTTTTGTTTCCTTCTTTTCTGTCACAATTCTGTTTTTACTGATGAGAATGAATATATGGCATCAGCTGCACTAATCTGTGTCTTGGCTGGCATAAAGGCTGCTGGAGTTGTGCATTGTTGCATTTTTCTGCTTATTCTTGGAGTAGCCTGAATGTTTCTGGTAAACTTAGATGCAAATCACAAATCATAAGAAAGAATGTTGATTTTTCTGAGTTGTCAAGCAGAGTCCACTAGCCATAAAATAGTCATGATCCTTACCATGCCCCAAATCTCATTGCAGGTAATGCAAGATAGTGTCAAATATATTTTATACCTTTGAATAAAGTCTTCTGGTCTGCAGGGGTCAGTCAAAGAGCACGTTAGATGGGGCAGTAGATTCTCATATTCCATACATCTTTCCTAACCACACAATGAACTCCATATTTTCTGCCTTTCAGGAATATACATCTCAGATAAAAAGCCAGATTGCTAAAGATTTCTGTTGCATGAAGGAATATGTTGAAAGACAGGAGAGAAACACACTGATGTTCATTGAACAAGAGCAAAAAGCTGCTCAGCAGAAAATTGAAGAGACTATTCACCAGCTCACAGACATCAAAGCCCAAACTGTAAGTGATGACATGAAGTGGCAGAATATGAGTAGAAACTCTCAAGCTCAATGTCTGGGATAACTGAATATGTACAGAGCACCTTTGAGGTCCCCACTGCACCATTCTCATAGAGACAATGGTGCCAGTCCATGGACATTGCTGTTAGCGGGGAGAGTTTGGAGTGAGAAATTCAGAGGAAGAAAAGTACTAAAAGAGGCACAGGCTGGGGATGCAATTCAGAACTAAATTTTTTTCCAAGGATATTGGTGAGCCGGAATGAAATGGGAACTGCACTGCTGAAATCCAGTCCTCAGTCAAATCTAAAGTCGAGATCCTTCATGATCTTATTTTCCAGAATTTGTATATACACATAGGGATGCAAGTTAAAGAACTCACAGAGTTATTAAGTATTTTGTAACAAATTTCTTAGGGAAAACACATCAAGGGCCCTCAAAAGAGGTAGTTAAAGCACTTCAGATTCTGTAGAGCCCATTTTGGTGTTGAAAACTTGTGCCAAGTGATGCGAGTAAGCCAGCAGGAATTTGGAGTGGGGTGTGGCAGTGCCATGAGACAGAATTGGATTTCCAGGATGCAGGAACAGGTGTCCACATTGGAATTCACCAGATCCGGTGTCCCGTTACAGGCAGTGAGGAGAAATGGGCACTCTCAGAGTTACCTGGCCTACTTGAGATACCCACCTGCAAAGGAGATTAATCCAACCTCCAAAAGGCTGCTTCCTCCTACAGACTGTACACACAGACTAAGAGAGCAGCTTCAGATGGAGATTTCCACAATTTCTAAATTTAGGCAAACTAGGTTTACCCTTTCCTCATACTAATGTATTTTCAAACTTTTGGTTTGGGTTTTAGAACAAGAAGGAATTTTAAAAAGAGTAAGTTTGTGTATTCATATGAGTACTTAAGGAAATTGTAAGAGATAGATGTATAGATAAAAGAAAAGTAACTTGCATTTTCAGTTTTCTTAGGGATAACACAGATTTAAAAAAAATTTTAATAAAAATAACTTTCCCTGTTTTCTGTAAGATTTCAAGTTGGTTTGCTCAGGTAACTATCCTATAAAGGAAGCTTTTGATACAATGAATAAGATTCTTGGAGAGATCACTGCTCTTTTTCCACTTAGGCTTTACATTATAATCTGATCTGTGAGATGAAATAACTGCTATTGTTTACATCNGAGGGGAGCCCGGGCAGCCCAGGCCGCAGCGGCGCCGCCGCCGCCGCCCCGCCCGATGTGAGCGGCCCCGGGTCGGGGGCAGTGAGCGCGGCCATGAAGAAGGACGTGCGGATCCTGCTGGTGGGAGAACGTGAGTGCCGGGGCAGGGTGGGGGCCGCCGACTGTCACATCGCCTCGGCGCCGCGGGGCTTAGCCCGGCCCGGGCAAGGAGCCCGGGGCAGCGCCGGCCCGGCGGGGCGGGCAGGGGTCGGGGTGTGCTGGCCGTGACCGGTCGGAGCATTGGCCTGGAGCTGCTCGGCTCCCTGCGCTGTCACCGAGCACGGCCGGCGCTTGGTGGAGTTGTGCGGCTTGGACGTCCCTGGAGATGACACCGGGGTGAAATTCTTGCCCGGTAATTGGCCACGGTCTGTTTAAACTTTTGGTTTTCTTTTTCCCTTTTTTTCTTTTTTTTNTTTCCCTTGATCCTTTTGTCCTTATTAGAGTAGCTTACCTGAGAGGCAGAGGTACAAAGGCTCACCTTCAACAATTAATAAAATTACACTTGATGAGAAGCTTAATGTTGTCAGAAGTGCCGTAGAAGATCTTAAGAGAAAGTTGGAAATTTTACTCTTGAAGAATTACACTCAACAGCTCCCACCAGGTGAGTTTTCCTTATTTTGAAATATTTTTCTTAGAGGCAGTAGATCTAGCAAATAGAGTAAAATATTACTTTGTGCTTATGAAATGCATGTGCAAATAAAACAAGAAACACATGATAGCAAAAAAATAAAGAACACTGTAAAAGTTTTTAAGACAGAAACTGCTTTATCTGCATAGAACAATCCAACTGCTTTACCCATCTCACTCCTCTGACAGCTCCCCTCTGGCCACAGCAGCATACAGTGTTTTGTTAATTTTGGGTAAAAATGTTAGCCTACATGTCCTTTGTAATTTATACAATCAAAAAAAGCAACTCATTGTTTTGTACTTGAACCAGTAGCTGGGTTTATTTAAGGTGTATTTTCCTTTATAAGCTTAAATACTTCCCATGTACATTTTGAAGAAATGCCTCAACACTTCACTTATTTTTGTATTTAGTGCAGCCTCCAGACTCATATCAGGAGCCAAGTGTCTGCTCATCATCTCCAGAGTCTGCACCTGAAAGTCCTGAACCAACCATTTCCAGCCAGTTTTCTCAGTGTAAGTATCCAGGTCAGCAGGACTCTTAACAACATCCAGGTCACTCTGAGACTGGATTTGCCGAAGAAAACTGTCCTTGCCAACATCAGCAGGCTGTGTGGCTGTTTACTGCAGCATGGAAACACAATGGAGTTGCCATGAATGAATCAGTTGCTGACACATAATGTAACACTGTACCTGACTGTGGATGCAAGAAAAAAAAAGATAAGAAACCTATTTCATGGAGGTGTGCAAGCTGTGTGGTAGCTTGTGCTGGCTGCAGAGTCTGAGCTGGTGTAAAAGCAGTTACTGCACCTCACTGATCTTTGCTGTTAAGCTGTAATTACCCCAATTGTTACTTGAATTCTGCATCATTTTGACAGAAACATTTTTACAGTCAACACACTGTACTGCAGCTGTAGCTTAATGTAGAAAACAAATGTTTTTACTGATAAAATATGTAAGAACTTGTCCCAGGGAACAGATGACTGTAAGATTTATTAAGGTAAGCATCCCATTTATTACTGACAAAAAGGTCATTTTTTAAAAAAATATTGTGGCTAGGAATAAAATCCATCTTGTAGGGTACAAGGTACTTTGACCTTCCCACTGGAGTGCATATGGGTCTGTCATGGATATTTACACAGTTGTGCCTGTTAAATGTTTCAGTATGCCCAGGATACAGTTAACAGTGCGGTTGAGGATTCTTGAACTTTGACTCAGGTTTATTGTATGATCATTTGCTTTCATTTCTGTTCTGGAGCAGTGATGCTCCTGCTTTCCTGTTGCCTGCAGGTGAGAATATTTTCCTTTCTGTCTTCCAGGGGCAGATGATGTGACTTTTGACCCCACAAGAGTACACGAGCGCTTGACACTCACAGCCCAGAACAGGAGAGTGATGGTTTCCAGCCACCTGACCAGTTATGAACCATCACCCAAAAGATTCTGCATCAGCCAAGTGATGTGTTCACAGGGCTTCTCTACTGGGTGCCACTACTGGGAAGTAATTACCAAGGACAGCGATGGATGGGCTGTTGGAGTTGCTCATGAAATGATTGGTAAAAGGGACAAATTGGGAAGAACTGAGCTTTCCTGGTGTGTAGAATGGCTGGGTGCTAAAAAACAGCTTTCAGCATGGCATAAGGATCAAGAAACATTATTACACAAGGATAAGCCACTGAAGGTTGGAGTTTTTCTGGAGCTACAAAAGAAGACCGTGTCATTTTATTCAATTGCTGACAAAGAAATGCTTTTGCACACCTTTGAAATCAGTACTTCAAATCCTCTGTACCCTGCTTTCTGGCTGTACAGTCTAGAAAGAAATGGATCTTTAACTATAAGTCAGCCAAACAGGAGATAAAGCCTGTTGAGAACTGGGAAAATTTTGCCAATGACTGCATAGTTTCTATAAAAGCCTCAGTATTTAGCACAGGAATGTACCAAGGAATGAATGCATAGTTAACCAGGCTTTCCTGGGAATCAGCAACTTCTCTCTGCTGTGCTCTGGTCTAGCCACACTTCATTAAAGTGATTCCAGCCTATGCTAAAGGCAGTAACCACCCCTGTGGGAGTCAGGTAGATTTCTCAGGATATTCATAGGAAAGAATGTACTGAGGAAGCTCTAATGTTGGGGATAAGCCTTTCTCATAGACCTAATTTTTCCTACTTTGATATAAAAAAATACAGGAGAACAGATGATGCCATTACTTTCTGTCAAGTGAGTTTTTTTAGACAGATCTGATTGATTAAAGAATGCTTAGAGGGCAAGAGTGTTAGTGATTTTAGGTATGAAAATCTTTCCCTTTAGGGTAGGTATTAACTTGGAAATAGGCTTTGTATTTGACGACCTGGCACTTCAGGGGGGTGTCCTAGAAGAAATAATCTCACTGGAGCCATATATGAGTCTTGCCCAAAGGGTTGTCAGTCGTGGTGGTGTGACCATGGGAATGGTTGTGGAAGCAGACGTTCAGGTGTGTTTATAGCAGCTAATAAATCATGCAGTCACTTTACTGCTCTTTTAAAGGCCCTGCAAACCAGAACTGTGTCATGGCAAGGTCTTGCCATGGAGCCTGAGACAAAGCAAGAGGTTCTCAGTTGCCTGGGGTGGGGTGAAGGGACCAGAGCTGAGGTCCCACAAAACCTATGGACAGCTTGATTTCTGACAGATCTACTGCTTCATGCAGGCAAACTGAAAACAGCATTCACAAGAAGCAAAAGCTTTTTCAGAAAGACTGTGGCATTCCAGAATTAACAAAATAAATAGTTTATTGTGAATAAAAGTGGGATTCAGCTATCTCATTGTGTGGAATGGAGCTGCTTGGCTTTTAAAGTCCTTGACAGAAGTGCTGCTCACCTTCAGAGTTACTCTCTGCCATCACTGAACACTCCGATGGACTAAATGCACATTTGTATGATCCCAGGGTGTGTCTGTCAGCATCTCCAGGGCTGGGGTAACTTTCCTGAGACAGCCAAAACCACTGCCTTGTTAGGATTGAGGTGTCCTTTGCTGGTTCATCTGGAAGAACAACAGCTACAGCACGAGCTCAGCGGGCATCCCTGATTTCCCACATACGAGTTGCACCGTATGGCCCAGGGGCAGCAATTTGTTATTGTTTGGATCCCAGCAACAACACACAGCAACACAGTGCAGACGGAAACCACTGGGTCACTACTTGAACATTAGGAAGAATTTCCCGATAAGGTGATTAAACATTGGAACGAGCGGCCCAGGGTGGAGTCACCATCTCTAGAGGTGTTAAAGGAAAAACTGGACATGGCATTTGGTGCCAAAGTCTGGTTGACACGGTGGTGTCGGGTCGTAGGTTGGACTGGATGATCTCCGAGTGTTTTCCACCTCACTGATTGTGTGTTCCCGGTGTGCTCCGAATGCCCCGAGCTGTCCCTCAGCGCTCGCTGCGGTCGCGGCCGGCCCGGGCCGCGCTGCCCCGCGGAGCCGCCGCCTCCCG